>MCJB01001361.1:0-31297 GCA_002018475.1 Nicotiana obtusifolia | reverse complement strand
ATTTTTGTGATGGTTATATTTTTTAATACAATTATAACTTATAATAAAATTAACTTACAATTTTATATAAAATAATATATGCGAAAATTAATTTATAAAACTTACACTCCAAAATTAAGATGTAAAATTAATATTATAAGATATTACATAAAAAATAATTAGGTATATTTGGAATCTAAAATTATAAATTAAAATTTATAATATGTTAAATTAAAAGTGTTATATAATAAAAAAATAATAATAAAATATTAATGAATAGTAATGGTGTAGATGAATAGGTATATTAGGAATCTAAATGTAACAATTAAAATTTATAATATATTAAATTAAAAGTATTATATAATAATAAAATAATAATAATAATAATATATTGATGAATGGTAAAATGGTGCAAAATATAGTGCAAAATTGGAGCTCCAATACATCATTTTTTACACCAAAATAGCATTTAATGCAAAAAATAATGCAAGGTTGGAGATGGTCTAAGAAACATCTTGAGAATGCTGATTTGTGCCAATGCTTCTACCCGAAAAGAGATGCAGCTACAACCAGAGAATTATTTGCTTGCAAACATATATTGGTGAAATTTTTTGAAGGTGTATGCTTATCCAATCATCAAGACAAAAGTACTGGCCAAATTTTCTATTAAAAACACCCAAACTAAATTTCCAGAAATTCCAAAACATAGAATAGCTTATCCCCGTCAATGGTGGCAGTGATAGCGGTGGAGATGTGTAGATGCTAATGATGGAAGAATGATTGGAGGGGAGGGAATAAATGGAGGGGAGGGAATAAATGGGTAGGGGTAGTAAGGTGACATGTGATGTGACGTTTACCTATTAAAATTTAGTGTCATGTGAAATTGGAAATCCACCTTAGATAATTTGCACGAAAGAGGGGTATATATAAACCGCTTCAGTAACAGCAGGTACTTTTGTACCAATACTAAACAGAAAGATATTATTGATATTTTTCATAATAAAGGAATATATTTGACCTTTTTCCGTTATTTGACAAACCTGCCTCGTAATTTAACCCATTATCCTATACCCGTTCCCAACTCACTTCTCTTCAGTGAAGATCAAAACTTAGACTCATCAATGATAAATATCAAAATGATGATACTCGAGCAAATACACATTTCAAAATATTGAAAATCAATTCTTGATCATCACATTTACGTACAGAGAAATATATCTCTGTTCCTCTTCTTTCTTTACTCTTTTTCCTCCATAAGTAAATCAGACACTCAATTTGTTGATTCAAATACTTTAGAATCCACTAATCATCTCAAAATCAAGAAAATATGGAAGTAATGTGTAATTTTTTAAAAGAAAGAAGAATAGTTACTGATTTTGTGTAATAGCAGAAGAGAGAAGAACCTAAAAATTTCTTTCATTTCTCCAACGCTTTATTTGCCGAAGGCCCTTTATATGGTGTCAGGTGGTGCTCAAACGGTGGCAGTTCCGGCGGAGCTGCCAACACCGCTTGACCGGAAAAACACCTCAACCACCTACTTATACTTGTGTGATGACCCGATAGGTCAAGTTTTCCTAGACTAAGTCTCTCTTTATCAAGTAGAGACTAAGTCAAATAGGGATGAACTAATGTTTGCAACTATTAATTCCACAAATTAAAACATGAAACAATGCTAAAAAATAAACACCCTACCATAACAAGCATTAAATTAAATATCCATAAGGTTTACACACTAGGGTTGGGTCACAATCCTAGTAAAAATCTAGCTACTCATGCTTGAAATTGAAGAAATAGAAAAAGAAATGCTAATTAAACTCATATTGTAAAAGTAAAATGATAAAATTTATGTTAAAATATCCCAAAATATGAAAAACTACTAAAAGAAGTAAAAAGAAACTACTACTGTAGTTGCTTATTTAAAAAATTGACCTAATTTCGTGGAACTCTTCTATTTATACAAAGATGATAATTTCAGATAAAAATGACCTTTGGGAGGTTCTGCGGTCGCATAATTCTATGTGCGATCTGCAGGTTTCTTCAACTTGTCAGGAATTGGAGATCTGAGGCCGCACATTTCTGATCTGCGGCCGCAAAGCAATCTTTCTGCAGTCCGCAGATTTAAACCTGGGGCCGCAACTTGGTATTCCGCGGTCCGATATTAATTTTGCGGCCGCAAGACACTTCTTTTGCGGGCGCACAGTTCCTGTGCGGTCTGCAATTCTGAGTGACTTGGAACTTGGGAATTTGCACATTCTTTGAACCTTGTTCCTAGGGCACAAAAATCTGCAGGGCTTTCCTTCATCATCTGCGGCTGCAGATGAAATTCTGCAGTCCGCACTTTGTAAGCTTATATGCCTTTTATTGCCTTGAGTTTAAATTACTCCTTTTGAGTCGGATTTCATCTAGGGAGTCCATCTTCTAATATTCCTGCAATTTAGCACATTTCATCAGTTTCGAGAACACAATTCAATGCTTTTAGACTGAAACAAAAGCTAAAAGGTGCTAATAAGTAGTCAAAATCCCCACTTATTAAGGCTCCGTAGACATAGTGTGGCTTGTATCCTGTTTTAGAAAGGTTAAACTAAACTTGTTGTAATTGTATCATCTGTCCCACTTTAACGACGAATGTATATTGTACAGTTTTGGGAACTTGTTAATGACGTAATGGAAGTGAACTGGTGTTATTCGCATGACCTATTAATGTTAATTAATGATATAAATGTATCTTCTGTTTATTCATGGGCGAGTTGGGTAGAAGGTATTGTACTTGCTCGGCCGGGGTATCTCGGTTGAGCGTCGGTCGCGCTCCCCGAGGTCGGGGCGTGACAATAAGGATGGACTACAATATTGATAGATGATTATATGGAGGAGTCGGGTTACTCACCGCAATGGATTTGTTTAAAGTTTATATTGTGGGATTGGGTTGCACGCCGCAGTATGTTGATGAAAGTTATATTTGTTATGATTGTTGAATTGGCCTCGGTTGTTGAGATAAGTTATATGACTGGTTATTCGGGACTCTCTACTGATTGATTTGAGTTTCGTTGATATGAGTTACCTGCTTTACTTCTATTCCTGTCTTTCTGTCATTATTGTTATTATTATTATTGCATAGAGGTTAATGTAAGTGTCCCGCCTTAGCCCGTCACTACTTTGTCAATGTTAGGCTCTGCACTTATAAAGTACACGGGGTCGGTTGTACTCATACTACACTGCACTTCTTGTGCAGATACCGGAGTTGGTCCCAGCAGCGTACCGTAGACTTGCTCGGATCCAACTACCCAGAGGAGAGTTGAGGTATAGCTGCACGGCGTCCGCAGCTCTGAAGTCCCCTTCTACTTCTTTTAGTTGTTCATTTGATTCAGACAGTTATGTTTATTTCAGACCATTATTTCTAGTATCATAGACGCTCATGTATTCGTGACAACAGATTCGGGGTTGTACTTGAATTTCGTCACTTATTAGCTTATTTATCGTGTTTCAGACTATCCAATTTCTTTATTGTCCTCGTATTTGAAGTTTGTTAAAAATAATTAATACATCTATCTAAGGTTGATTTGCCTAGCAAGTGAAACGTTAGGCGTCATCACGGACCTAAGGATGAAAATTACTAATCTTGACAACTTGCCAATTCTAGCGCACCCATTTAGTAATTTCTTCTGATTTTGGTGCTAAATCCTTACTTTGTGTTGCCTTCATGGCTCGCACTTTATCAGCAAAATCTTTACCTTGTGGCTGATTCTTTATAGTTGATAATTATTTATTCGATCCGGAAGAAGGTATGGGTGTTATTGCTAACTTATTCACAGAAGGCTTCAAGGGGCTTTTCAAGATTTCAACTTTATCAAGTGACTCACTCTTTAGAGCATCATTTTCACCAATATCCAATTCTCTTTTCAAACTAGAAGCTCGATAGTGATATTCTGAGATCTGATATTAGTAACGTTCTGATCTTGACGTGAAGAATTGGAGGAAAAGTAAGAGTGAATTGGAGAGAAATCAGTTGGGGAATGGGTCGGGTACTCGATCGGGTTGGGTTATTTTCTGAGTTGGACTGGTTTATTCTTTCATAATGTCCACATGTCTTAGCCGTTAAAATAGAGGTAAATTTAAAACTTTGATGGACGGCAGAAATAAATCTAAACGAAAAGTATATTGAAAGACATAATTAAACAATAAAGCAAAGTAGAGGGATACACAGGCCCTTTTCCCTCGTACAAATTATATATGTAATTGCATTTGGTACAACTCTTTTTAAACATCCTAAGCATCAATTCCTAATCAAAGCGGTATTTGGTAATCATTATACAATTAGGTTTTCACAAACCAATAAATACATGTTTCATTATCTTTTTACTTACACTTTTATAATTTAACCATGAAACTAATAAAAGAAATTGCAGGGCAGCTGGAAACTATGAACACACTATCCTTAATACTGTAATATCTGATCTTAGGAGAAAGATGCTGATTAGAAAGTAGCCTAGCTATTCTGTATAAATTATATTAGAGTTAATACCTTAAAAAATCCTTAATCTATCATATTTTTGTCAATTTCCTGTTTAAATTATCTGGTGTCTCCAAAACCTTCTAAACTATATTTTTCTTCATATTGAAACATCCTCGTTATATTTCTGGTAAATCGTGTGTACTACTTGTTATTGTGTGCGTGATGACTGAAAAATCTATCAAAAGGTCCCCACCTGACAGCACGTATTGACTAATTAAACCTTTCTTCCTCGTTTTTTCACCATATTCCCCCATTTTTTCTCCTTTCTTCTTCATTTCACCATCCGGGTTCATTTGAAATTCAACCTCTCTTGTTATTACTGGATCTTCTTTTTATCTTTCTCATTTTATTCTTCTTTCATTTATTACCCGAATTTATTTGAAAAAAGAAACACTCATTCGACAACTTACAAAAAAGATCTAATTTTTTTTTTGATAATATTGACTTGAAGTTACGCAACAAATTTACACAATAATTTTGCAACAAAAAAGTTTGTTTTTAAAGAAATAGTACCTGTGCATAGCTATCTTTTTCAAAGCAACTCGAAGTTTTACGAATAATCTTCACTCAGTCAGAACTCCAATAAACCCTAGATTTTTCAGCAAACCCTAGTTTTTAATCCCCAATCTTGAACAAAAACAAAATAAGACTGGACAATAGAGGGTTATTGAGGGGACATCAAGGTTACAACGAAGCTTAATGGAGCAAATCGCTACTGAGAGGTGTAGTATCCATCATCGGAAGAGAGGAGAGAAAAGGGAAATTGATGGGGGCTTTTCTTGTTTCTAGCCGGATGAATATTTATTACTCTAATAATACTTGATTATTATTTAAAATAACTAATTAGGTCAATTTTTATATTAAGCTAATTAACCCCACATGTGGATTGCCACATGATAAATTTTTTGATAATTTTGAGCGTGTAACACACACACTATCAAAAATATAACGAAAATGATTTAATACGAAGGAGAATATAATTTAAGGATATTTTGGAAATACTGGATAGTTTAAACATGAAACTGATAAAACCGTGATAGTTCAAGGGGTTTAGGGTATTAACTTTTTATATAATTATCTTATAACTATTTTAATTGTACAAATACTTTTTTAACCGTTCGTGCATAAATAGATTTTACTAAAAATTACCTCGGAAAATTTGAAACTAACTTAGCACCACTCTCGGCTCATCAAACAAATATAAAATGCAAATAAAATTCCACTAAAAATGGCATATAACCATCAAAATACGACAAGTTAGAGACACGAAAAAATAGGGGTTGGATTAATTTGTAGCAGAGTGTATGGGTAGCTCCGCAGAAGCACGTGAGCCAGATCAATATGTAAGATTCTGCTTTAGCCAATGCACGCCTTGTACCACATAATTTTGTTTACTATCCACTCTTTCTGATTACATTCTCATGCTTAGTATGGTCCTCACGTGATTTTCTTCCAACCAAAGTAAAGATTCCCCGGCTGAGGTCTCATCTTTTTTGACATGCGTAAATATTTTAAATATGTATATATTTTGATTGATATTCTAAGATTTAAATCGTAGGCTGATGTATTGGTCGGGCACAACTTAACTTTTAGTGCATTGATTGGGTTCATTTCTGCCTCTAGCTCTTGCTAAAATTTTTATTTAACAGCAATGTCCGCTACTTTCAAATATTAGGTCCGCCTGCCAATATCTATATATAGCAGTGGTCTTTATTCACTTCCCACCTTGAACTAAAGCAGCTTGTCATAGTATTAGTGAGAGCTTAGACATCAAAGAAGCAGCTGAAATCAATTCAGAAATGGATCAGAGTAAAACTTTTGGTTTTATCTTTGTGCTTCTCATGATTTTTGCCTTACGTAAGTGTCGCTCATTCGTCGGTCGCTTTTTATTTACTTTGTTCTAAATCTACTAGTCACGAATTTATCATACAAATCAATCAATCTATCTAAATTAGTTGCGATTGGATATATGAATCCTATACATCCATTTCGCATTATTCTAACCTTTTTTATTTTAACACTAACTGTCAACTTATCTCAACTCGTTTTCTTATTCGGACGTAGAACCATTTATGTTTGCCAAACGCACGTAGATGAAGTTATGCTTATTTATCTCATCAACTATAGTTAAAAGTATTTTTTTTTAACATATGCAGAAATGGAAATGATGCCACAAGTAGAAGCAAGAGTTTGCATGTCACCTAGCCATGGATATCATGGACCCTGTTGGCATGATCACAACTGTGCTCTTGTTTGCAGAAATGAAGGTTTCTCTGGTGGTGACTGTGTTGGTATCCAACGCAAATGCTATTGCACTAAGCTTTGTTAATTAATTTCTATCTCTGCCACATAAAACAAATGGAGGCACTAATTTCTATCTGTTTTTGTTCCACTTTATCTGTCTAAGATCTATCCCTTTGGAAGGATATTTATGATGCTTCTTTTTAGCCTCTCTTAATCAATTTAACAAAGATTTTCAATTCATCTTTGCTGAATTGTCATGTCCGGATGTTGAAAACTTGACTTGTTTAGTAGTTCTGTTTATGGGATGGACTTGCAGCTTATAGCAATTCAGACAAGGAGTTTAGTTTTGATTTGAAACTTAATCGATCAAAAAGTTAAAACATGTCAGAACAAATAACTCCCTTTTTGGACACATAAATATATCTTTTCATACAAAACAAGAATTCTTACTGTATTGAAGCAGTCAAATGAAAGTAGAGTAAGTGTAATGCATCTTCCAATAGGAATGTGTCTCAATTTCTGCGTAGGGAAGCCCTGGACCAACGGTAAAGTTATTTCCGTGTGACCTATAACTCATGGATTCGAGTCATTAATGCTTGCATTAGTGCTATTAAATTACACCTCTAGGGGTGTGAGCCTTCCCCCGATCCTGCCTAAATGCGGGACACTTTGTGCACCCGACTGCCTTTTTTTTTTTTTTGTATTGTGAAGTATTTCAGGAAGAAGAAATACAGAAGCAAAAGTAAATATATGTTCACATTTAAAAGGAAGTGTCAAAACTTAAAAGTACGAGCATCTGATTGGTTCAAGATTTCTATAAACCCCTCTGGATGCCCTTCTTATACCGAATATGTACACTATATGACTCAACACCCTTCCTCATATTAACTCAAGTAAATTTTGGACATGAGTGCAAAAAATGGACTTGCCAACAGGTGATGTTGATGCAAAAGAATCTAAGGATCCAAACCAAAATCTTAAACCAATGGATGAATTTTTCCAAAACCTTTATCAACACCTTAAACAGGCGATGTTAGAAAATATATGACTCAACAACAAGAACAGACAGGAGTATATTCCCATAAGTCGAATCTGGAGAGAGTAGTGTGTACGCAGACCTTACCCTTACCTAGCAAAGGTAGAGAGGCCATTTCTATTACACACTCTGTTCGAACTCAACAGAAATGATAAATGAAACTATTCTGCTGTAGGTGGGACCAGGGGTACTGCCTGCAGACTATTCTACATTGTTATAAATTTAGAAAACAGGTTACAAATTGTGCTGCTACCAACTTCATACATGGTAAAAGTTTTTATTATAGAGTTGAAAAAAAGTACATCATTCCACCAATCAAGTAAGCAACTTGATAGAACTGAACGGAGAAAAAGCGAAGCCCTTTCCTACAGCAAACTGTATTTTCTAGAAAACAAATGGAATCAGAGCCTTTACATTCTTAGGAAAATTTTCAAATTTGGAAAGGTACCATTTCCTAGTGACATAACTCCTTCCCATCAGATATAAAGCACAACCCATAGCACAGCAAAATGAAAATGATGTCTGGGATATGAATGCAATCCCTAAAAAGCCAAGAATCTCGAAAAGATAATGAGGGCATATGACCAAACCAAAAAGGCCACCCTGGGGAATTTTATAGCCCTTCTCTCTATTGTCTCTGAGTTTGGAAAGGATGTAATGATGATAAAAGTTGCCACTGATTCCAACTACGAATATCAGTAAACCGATATACTTCAGATCAATTTCTGGCTCAGTATATCCTTGAATTAAGTGTTGGATATAGGTCATGACTGCAGCCAACATAAAATATGCAGATGAAATAATGAGCACTGAACCAAGAACCATCCCACCACTGTATTTGTGAACAAACAGAACCTGCAAAATAGAAAATTATGGGAATAATGTATGAACATATGAAAGCAAAACAGTATAAATGTAAGCAGCAGGAAAGTCTTATTAGATTTCTGGTGAATGTGTTCAATATGTTTCTCCTCTTTCTCTGCATAAATATATTACTATCTGTAGCTAGTGTATTTGATGGAGAGGATACACGTGGCCTCTTTCCAGGCTACACAATATACGCAAGGAAAGATATTCAAAGCATTAGTATCCTTAGAGCTATAAAAAACCACCAGGTAAGCCAGATTCAAAATATTTGTGCATTTAGATGGAGCAGCTCTTCCTTCTCCTTATAACTTCAGATAGATTTATATCATCGGATAATGGAAATCAAATTACTACACAACACCAACAAGTCTCTGACTACTTAGATTCAGTGGTTATCATGATAATTTAGTCCCCGTCTTACAGCAACGTCAATACTAGTTGGTTCAATATATCAGAGAAATCAGTTTGGTATTACTTACTAAGTTACTTTCTTACCTGAGATTAATACTTTGAGTTAATCGATTGTGCTGAAGTTGCACTGATTGCTATGAACTAGCGGAGCAACGTAGGAATCTTGTAAGCATAATAAAGGTTGATAGTGCTAATTTGGTATGTAGATGCAAGTGCTTGGAGCAGCATCAAAGAGCTCAGGTGACAGTTACCATAGACGGGGAAAAGGATCCAAAATATTGATAAAGGATGATAGAATATCAGGGGAGAAGCGATAGAACCATAAAATATGGTAGTCTTAGATGTAAAGAATTGAAGGGCTACCCAACATGAGCTTCCTATACAAATGGCTATGAAGGTACAATAACAAAAGAAGATGCTCTGAGGAGGAAGGTTGTTAACGCTAAATTTGGCCAAAAACATCTGGTGGAAAACAGATATTTCCACGAATAACGAACTATGCCCTTGGAAACATAATTGGAACTTATAAGAAGAGTTTAAACTTTAAAGAAAACATTTACTATAAGAGCTGGATGGAAGATAAAATTTTAGTAGGATAAATTGTTGGCTTAGGCACATTCCTTGAGACAGAGGCAAAACCTGGATTTGAGGTTGGCGGGAGCACATGAGCGGATCAATCAACTAGTGCCCCCATCGACTTTTGATCTCAAGGGTTCCAAGCAAAATATATGATTGTTTTCAACATATACACATATATATCTAGAGTTTTTGACAAGGTTAACGGGGTGCAGTGACCCCTCTACTCCAAACATAGGTCCGCCTCTACCTTGAGAGAGGAATCACACAGATCATTTAGATTTACCTCATACCCTGAAGCTACAACAGTCCAAATGCAAAGGAAATGGTAGCGGGAAGTTTAGCTTCATAAGGTATAGGCAAGATTGGGGGATTATAACCTATAAGTTCTCTGTTGGGATAACTGGAGGAAGGATTTCATTCCAATGTTTTTCATTGAGCTTAAGTCTTGTACATGGACAGTGTACAGTTCTTTCATACCATCAGCTAAAATTCACCTACAACATAGTCAACTCTTCGAATCAAACTCCCGCTATGCGCGGGATCCAGGGAAGGACTGGACCACAAGGGTCTATTGTACGCATCCTTACCCTACATTTTTACAAGAGGTTATTTTCACGGCTCGAACTCGTGACCTCCTGATCACATGTGTGAAAATTCTTTAATCTGTAACTCTACATGACTTAAATCCTTTTTCATTAATAGATTATAAAGATCATCAAAAGTAACAAAAAAGCTACGCATTAAATAGGGGGAAAGATAGTCAAACAATAACAATAACAACATACTCAAGTCTAGACGTTACCCCAATCTTATGTGAGCTCTATCTTATGTGAGGTAGACGGACCGTTTCTAATAGATCCTTGATTCAAAACGAATATTTTTAAAATAGGTTTAGAAATGTAAGAGCAAAAAGCTATGATAAAATTACTAGTGCCTCCGGTCCATAATAAGTCCACTTTTTGGTCTTTGGTACACCCCTTAAAAAATTATTAACTCCCAGAGAAAAAAAGTATTTTGATTGAATTACCCTTATTGTTAACTTGACAAGTTGGAATATGTGTTGGGTTTTGATATTGGTGAATCGGAAATGATCGGATGAAAAGTGAAGGGAATGTAAAAGGTCCCTTTTGTTTTGGTTAAAGCATTTGTCCACATAGAAAAAAGAAAGAAAAAGAGAGGTGTATATATTACATTACACCTTCTCTAGTTGCTAAATGGGTTGAAGGAGCAAGGACCCCTCGCGCTCGGCTTCGGCTTTGTCAAAGATCGATTGATTGATTATCTTTTTGGACAAACTTTTCCTTAATTATTTAATTAATTAATTGTTTATTTAATTAATTAATTATTTAATAAATAGGAAACCATCCAACGCGGATCGACCCTGACCCGCGCGCGACCCGCCACTTGTGACCGACCCGGTTCGTTTTTTCTCTTTCCGGATTTTTTCGAATTTTCCTCCAAACCTGGTGACTGGTCTGAATGGTTGCAAACATTCAGAATCAGTACCTCCAACCTGGTGACTGATCTGAATGGTTGTAAACATTCAGAATCAGTACTTCCAAAGGCTATAAATTCTAGATTTTTTCCAGAATTCAACACGAATTCATCCGCAATCTAACTTTCTCAAAACTTTCTTCTTTATTCTGTGTGATATACTGCTGTTGAGTGGTTCGCCGCTACCGGAATTTGGAGTATAATCGTTTTATCCTGGGAGGGGATATTCCATCAACCTCGAGTACTGTGAGGGGAATAATTTCCTTAAGGACACACTTTGAACTAAGTGGGCTCGATTATATTGTGAAAATAATTCTACACTGTTTCTGTTCATTCTCCAGTTTCTGCAGTTTACTGTTTCTATACTGTTTTTACTAAGTGTTTGACAGATTGTTTAAAAGTTATTTAAAACGTATACAGATTATTATTGCTAACAATCTTAAGGAAATTAACTGTTTATATTAATCTGTATTCTATTTTGGAGACTAAAACCTGTGTGATTTTCTACTCCGTATGAAATTTCGTATTCTGACTTGAAGACATAAAAACTTCGTTGGAATACTAGAGTTCATACTTGTACAATGATTTGAAGAACATAAAAACTTCATCGTTGCTGTTGGAAAATTTTTATTTTGCTATTCTGATTATTAAGTCAATTTGTCAATTTTGACAGTGAAAAGAAATGGCAAGTGGAAGTGCTACTCCTTCTGCAAATATTGCACCAAAGGTTACTCCTACAACCCGTACCGTTGTTCCACCGGCTGAGAAACCTGCGAAGTTCACCTGTGTCAACTTTAAAGGATGGCAGCAAAGAATGTTCTTTTGGCTTACCACCCTTGATATGCAGAAGTTCATCAACGAAGACCCTCCTGTGCCTGCTACTGATATGCCGGCCAATGAAAAATTTATGATAGTTGAGGCATGAAAACAGGTTGATTTTTTGTGCAAAGACTACATTTTGAGTGCCTTAGAAGATGACTTGTACAACGTCTACAGTGCAGTAGAGACCTCCAAAGAATTATGGAGTGCACTTGAAAGGAAGTACAAAACCGAAAATGCTTGCTTGAAGAAGTTTGTGGTTGTCAAATTCCTAAACTACAAAATGGTGGATGGAAAAACCGTTGAAACTCAAGTTCTAGAGCTTCAACTTATCTTCCATGACCTTATTGCTGAAGGCATGGTAGTGAATGAAGCATTCCAAGTGGCTGCAATGATTGAGAAGTTGCCACCCTCATGGAAAGACTTCAAGAATTATCTTAAGCACAAGAGAAAGAAAATGAAGTTGGAGGATTTGTGATTCGTCTCAAGATCGAGGAAGATAACAAAACTGCTGAGAAGAAGTACCGTAAGAGTTCACCGATTGAAGGGGCAAACGTCGTTGAAGATGCTGCTCCGAAAAAGAACAAGAAAAGAAAGAGGCCTTCTGGAAAGGAGAAGTATCCTAACAAGAAAAAATTCAAGGGCAATTGTTATAATTGTGGTAAAGCAGGCCATAAAGCTCCCGACTGTCGTGCCCCCAAGAAGGACAAAGAGAAAAACAAGGGTCAAGCAAACATGGTGGTAGATGTTGATGATCTGTGTGCAATGCTGTCTGAGTGCAACCTGGTTGGTAACCCAAAAGAGTGGTGGCTTGATTTTGGCGCCACTCGACATGTGTGTGCCGTTAAAGAAGCATTTGCAACCTACACTCCCGCTGGACCCGAAGAGGAGATATACATAGGAAGTACTGCAACAGCCAAAGTTGAAGGATGTGGCAAGGTTCTGTTGAAGATGACATCGGGAAAAGTGCTGACTCTCAACAACGTCATGCACGTTCCAACAATTAGGAAGAATCTAATTTCAGCCGCACTACTCGTGAAAAATGAGTTTAAGTGCGTGCTAGTTAGTGATAAAGTTGTACTTAGTAAGAATGACATGTTTGTAGGAAAGGGCTACCTCACCGAGGACCTTTTCAAACTTAATGTACTGGTTGTTGACGGAAAATCTGCTTCTTCTTACTTATTGGAGTCAAATAATTTATGGCATGTTCGTTTAGGACATGTTAATTACAAAACCTTGCAAAAAATAATTAATCTTGAAATATTGCCTAAATTTGAGTGTAATACATCTAAATGTGAAATATGTGTTGAATCAAAGTTTGTTAAGTATTCGTATAAGTCTGTTCAAAAGAATTCAAATCTTTTAGACTTAATCCACACTGACATTTGTGATATGAAGTCAATACCATCTCGCGGTGGGAAAAAATATTTCATAACTTTTATTGACGATTGCACTCGATATTGTTATGTTTATTTGCTAAATAGTAAGGATGAAGCAATAGAAGCATTTAAGCAATATAAGAATAAAGTCGAAAATCAATTGAATAAAAAGATTAAAATGATTAGAAGTGATAGGGGTGGAGAATATGAATCTCCTTTTGCAGAAATATGTTTAGAATATGGAATCATCCATCAAACTACTGCCCCCTACACACCACAATCCAATGGAGTTGCGAAAAGTAAAAATCGGACATTGAAAGATATGATGAATACTTTACTAATCAGTTCCGGTTTACCGCAGAATTTGTGGGAGGAAGCTAGCCTTACAGCTAACCGAACACTCAACAGAGTACCCACAGCAAAACACACTCTATTCCTTATGAAAAATGAAAAGGAAGAAAACCCAACTTGAAATATTTTAAAGTGTGGAGGTGTCTAGCAAAGGTACAAGTACCTTTACCCAAAAGGGTGAAAATAGGATAAAAAATCGTGGACTGTGTTTTCATAGGATATGCAACAAACAGTAAAGCATGTAGATTTTTGGTTCATGATTCTGACAATCCCAAAATTCATAATAATACGGTAATTGAATCTGATAATGCTGAATTCTTTGAAAACATCTATCCGTATAAAATTGAATGCGAGTCGTCGAATGAAAGATTTAAACGACCACGGGAAGAACCAAAGGAGAATGCACTTAGCAAAGAAGATCCAAGGCGTAGCAAACGTCAAAGGACATCTACTTCCTTCGGTCCAGATTTTGTGACATTCTTGCTTGAAAATGAGCCTCAAACTTTCAAGGCGACTATGTCATCTCCTGATTCAGCATTTTGGAAAGAGGCAGTCAATAGTGAGATTCAATCAATCTTAGATAACCACACATGGGAAGTGGTTGATCTTCCTCCTGGAAACAAGCCTTTAGGTTCTAAATGGATTTTTAAAAGGAAAATAAAAGCTGATGGCACTATTGACAAATATAAGGCAAGGCTTGTGGTCAAAGGTTATAGATAAAAGGAACGTCTTGATTATTTTGACACATACTCGCCTGTAACAAGAATAACGTCCATTCGGGTGTTAGTGGCTCTGGCAGCCGTGTATGGTCTTGAAATTCACCAAATGAATGTTAAAACAGCTTTCTTAAATGGTGATTTGGAGGAACAAATTTACATGGAACAACCCGAGGGTTTTGTGGTTCTTGGTAAAGAAAAGAAAGTGTGTAAACTTGTAAAGTCGCTTTATGGACTTAAACAAGCACCCAAACAATAGCATGCTAAATTTGACCAAACCATGTTGGCAAATGGCTTTAAAATCAATGAGTGTGATAAATGTGTTTACATTAAAAACACTCCAGGCCACGAAGTCATTGTTTGTTTGTATGTTGATGACATGCTGATAATGAGCAAAGACATGGCAGATATAAATGCTACAAAGCGCATGCTGGCTAGCAAATTTGACATGAAAGACTTAGGAGTTGTTGATGTAATCTTAGGAATCAGAATTCATAGAACTCCACAAGGTTTAGCATTATCACAGTCTCACTACATAGAGAAAATACTTGACAAGTTCAAGTACTTGAATTTCAAGATTGCCAGAACTCCAATTGATGTGAGTAACGCACTTCAAACTGAGTCGGTTCACAAGTAATCCCAATCACACACATTGGATGGCGTTTCTATAACCATACTCAAGACTATCCTTTGCATTATAATAAATATCCCAAAGTGATTGAAGGATATAGTGATGCAAATTGGATCACTGGATCGTCTGAAGTTAAATCCACGAGTGGATATGTTTTCACAATTGGGAGTGGAGCAGTGTCTGGAAATCATCCAAACAGACTTGCATCGCCCGTTCCAATATGGAATCTGAATTCATAGCTTTAGACAAGGCCGGTGAAGAAGCTGAATGGCTCCGGAATTTCCTAGAAGATATTCCATTCTGGCCCAAACCTTTGGCTCCTATATGTATACATTGTGACAGTCAAGCAGCAATAGGTAGGGCAGGGAGCGTAATGTATAACGGAAAATCTCGTCACATATGACAGAGACACAATACCGTTAAACAACTCCTATCTAGTGGCGTTATCACGATTGACTATAAAGTCAAGAGATAATGTAGTGGATCCGCTTAAAAAAGGCTTATCTAGAGAGGGAGTTAGTAGATCATCAATGGAAATGGGGTTAAGGCCGAGGACAAGTCATCATGGCAGTAACTCTAGACTGGAGATCCCAAGAGCTAGGTTCAAAGAGATCAAACAAAGTTGTGACTGACGGTTCAACATTGTCAAATAACTCAACCCCTTTCTCCGGTGAAGACAATGTTCAGAAATAAGGATAAAACTTTATGGCTTGTTAATGAGTTAATAAAACATTAAGGTTTTTTAATGATTATCTAAATCTGGTAGTATATGACCAGATAATGTGGCTATAGGACCACATATTTAGAAATCACCTATCTGAGTGTTAAGTGTAAGCTGCTTTAAAGGAGAATGACAAGTGAAGGCCCATTCTCTATGCACTCATGAAACCAGGCGGTGTTCATGGCTGAAACGAACACAACCGTGAGAACCATAAACGGTTGAGGGTTGATTGTGTGACTTATGTTGTCTAGGTATATACAACAAAGTTCGACGGTTCAAAGATATCAATTCTACCGATTGATCGAGTATATCCGATATAAGTTCACTACGGAAAGTTCAAAGGGAAACCTACTTATCCAGATGCAGTCAATCTTTGCTTGTATACCACACTCGTCCGCGTATTCTTTTATATTATGGCCATTCCCATTCATGTGGGGGATTGTTGGGTTTTGATATTGGTGAATGGAAAATGATGGGATGAAAAGTGAAGGGAATGTAAAAGGTCCCTTTTGCTTTGGTTAAAGCATTAGTCCCACATAGGAAAAAGAAAGAAGAAGAAAGGTGTATATATTACATTACACCTTCTCTAGTTGCTAAAAGGGTTGAAGGGGCAAGGACCCCTCGCGCCGTTGTCGTCGCTCGCTCGGCTCGGCTTCGGCTTTGGATGTGTCAAAGATCGATTGGTTGCAAACATTCAGAATCAGTACTTCCAACGGCTATAAATTCTAGATTTTTTCCAGAATTCAACACGTATTGATCTCCAATCTAACTTTCTCAAAACTCTCTTCTTTATTCTGTGTAATATACTGCTGTTGAGTGGTTAGCCGCTACCGGAATTTGGAGTACTACTATTCTGGTAAGATAAATCGTTCTATCCTGGGAGGGGATATTCCATCAACCTCGAGTAATGTGAGGAGAATAATTTCCTTAAGGACACACTTCGAACTAAGTGGGCTCGATTATATTCTGAAAATAATTCTACACTGTTTCTGTTCATTCTCCAGTTTCTGTAGTTTACTGTTTCTACACTGTTTTTACTAAGTGTTTGACAGATTGTTTAAAAGTTATTTAAAACGTATACAGATTATGATTGCTAACAATATGTAAATAAGATGCAAATTTTGAGAAAATAAAGTTATTCTTCTTGATTATACGAAAGTACACTTATTTTGAACTAAAATAAAGAGGCCAAGAAGCTACTAATTCTGGACTTGAAGAAGTAAAGAAAAGAAAAGTATTGACATAAAAAATAATAAAATTAACCAAAGTAAAAGAAATAGGGAGAAAGATAGGCATTACCCAAATAAACATTCACAAAAAGGAATAAGAAAAAAGTTACCTCAAGATCCCTTTTCAAGAAATGGATAGTAACGGCAGATTTAAGCATCATAAACCTTATACCACCATTTGGGTGTAGCAGAAATGAAGCAAAACCCATAATACAAGCTGGGGTATACAGTATTAGCATCCCAATTCTGCTGGATAATTTGACCTGCAGAAAATTACCAGAGAAAGCAGAATTGGGATTTACATTCCAAAATTTGGAGTATTGGAGATGTTTCCCTATTATTTCAGAAATACCTAAGTAGGCTAGAAATGCAAAAGTCACCACAGTTATTGCTGTGATGATTAAAGATGGCTCTTCGAACAAAAAGCTTTGAAACATTTTTCAGATATTCTTGTCTCAATATTCAAACTAGAGTAGATAACCTATGGTCAGCTATGTATAGAAAATGTGTTTGCTTGTGTACATATATGAAATGAATATTCTTCAAGAGTGTACCAAATAATGTTAGTACTTAGCAGCAGCTGAAAAAAGATTTTCCTTTTTCTTTTTCCACTTCTATGTCATTTTCGAAGAATCAAGAATTTTTTCCTTTTTTGTTGTCCAAATCGCCCTTGTACTACTTGAAATTCTTAAATTTTGTCCTTAGTTGGATTTTTTGGTTTGTTCACACCTTTGACATTAAACAATAATTTAATATTTTATCATTTTCATTGAGATGAATTCCACGTGTTAATTTTTTTTGAGAAGAAGTACTCTTAAGTTTTTACCAAGTTCTAAAACTACTATCAACTTGAAGTTTTTTTTTTATAAGCAGGGATCTACATATCTATAAAAATTAGGTAATAGAGTTTACATCATAAATTATGTGCGATTAGACAATTTCTACTTGGCTATTGCAGGACTTAGTTATGTCTCTTAGGACATTTTGATTTCCAAAAGATGCAAGCTTAGTGCAGACGTCTTTGCTAAAATTTTTGACTAGATAAGTAGTTCCTTCATAGTCTGAAGCTAATACAGAAATTACAAAAGGAGGGGCATAGTGCATAATCTTGAGATCCCTGCCATTGATGTCTTGAAGAGCACTTCTAGCTAGCTTGTGTGTTGGCTTGTTGGCTTCTCTGAAGTTGTGGTAAATTGTTTGAACCTTCACCTGGATCATTAATAACTTGCAGTCATGAATAATATTGTTAAAGATTATGCTTTCATGATCCAAACAATTAATGACATCTGTTGAGTCGGTCTCCACTTCAATGGGAGTGTATCCTTGTTCACTGGCAACACGTAGGCCTGCTTTTAGAGCCATCAACTTAGCATGCAGGGGAGACAAGCCAGGTAGAGATCCTTGGAACCCCGAGTATCCAATGACCCATACTGTCCCTAAAGAGGCCACCAAAGCCGCAGAGGGATGTGTTCTCTTTGAATGAGCCATCGATGTTGAGTTTTATATAGTTGTGAGGAGGTTTGAGCCAAGTAACTGTGATGGGGATCCTTTGATGAGGGGTCGATTCCTTCTCAGTTAGGAGCTTATATTCCATAGCTTGTTTATAAGCAGTTTGTAAGTAAGATTTGTTGGTAGTGTTATTATACAAGTTATTATTTCTATTAACCTAAATGTTCCGTATAGCAAACGGAAACAAATCTTTCCAGCTAATGATACCGTTTCTTAGGTTAATATTATGATCACGGATGTTAGTGATCCAGTTACTAGTGTAGGCAATAAATTGCGTCGAGAAAAATAAAATCAAGACCGAAAAATATTGCGGCAATCGTAGTATTTGATTTCAAGTAATTTGAGTGTTACAATCTCTATGAATCCTCTTATTCTACTTTTCCAATATAAATTCAAGAGCCTTCGAGCTTGATCTTGAATCTATATTGTTGCCACGAACGATGATCTTGAATTCAACTAGCACATACTTTGATTTGGAACTCGTACTCCTTGAACCTTGATTTGTTCTTTGTTCTTGAGCTTGAACTTGATTTCTTAAACTTGAACTTAATTGCTTGAAGCTTGAAACTTGTACAGAAATTGGCCGCGTTTGATCCACGAGCTCTCTCTTGTTTCTTGTTATAACTTCTGGTGTTTTTTCTATGTTATGAAGACCCCTATTTATAGTTGTGGAAGGGAAGAGTTATGGTAAAAACAAACTCTTTCCATTTAATCAGATTGAAGCGTGACAAGGCCGCATTTGATTGGCCAGAACATGTCACTTGCACGTGTGGCACAATTTCATTGGCCATCTAATTTGACTTGGCATGCCTTGTCATTTTGACACATGGCATGATCCTATTGACTCTTCCGTTCAACTTGGCGTGCCACGTGGTTTGACACGTGGCACCAAACTGGGCCTCTAGGAAGATGACTTATTGGGCTTAATGAAGTGGGTTCATTATTTGTAGCGCAACTAAATGGGCTATATCAGTCAATATTCATTAGACTTAAGTAATTAATCCAAATATATTAGCCCATAATATTTATTTGGACTAATATACTAAAATATAGTCCACGTTATTTTATCGATTTAAATTCGATAAAATTTAAATGCTTACAACTAGTATTAATCCAACTACACGTATCCAGGCCTAAGTGTTATCCAAAATTCTTTAACAATTATGCACTCAAGGAAAATTTGTTTAACAATTAGATTGTAACAGGATTTGCTAGTAAATAACCCATTTGTGGTTAGAAACCAAATAGGGGAGTCACAATTGTTAAAGCTAGGAGTAATAGCAGTGATTTTATTAATTAAGGTTGGGGGTAGGGCCATGAATATTTGGGATAGGTCCCATTTATTATTAAGCCAGATATCTCTAATGGTGAGCATTTCATCTTTTTGGGTTAGGGGGACCATAAATACAGTGGCGCAGTGGAGGAGTGTGGTGAATCCAATGACTGTTCCAGACATTAAGGTTCGACGAATTTTGGGGGAACCAAGTGATACCCTTGTTATAAATTTTCCATCCTTGGATAATGCTACTCCAAATGAAGGAGGAGTTTTTAATATTTTTTCTAGAGCCATGCAACCCAAGAATCGTTTTTGCCTAAGGAGATTGTGTGTTAGTGAGAAGTCTCAAAGATAGGTTGGCCAGATTAACTAGGTTTTTACTCTTCGACGTGTGGATCCCTAAACCACCTTCCTTCTTATGTTTGGTGATGCCCCAGCTAATTAAATGAAGTTTATTGGAAGTGGCATGGGTACGCCATATGAAATTTCGCTGAATTTTATCAATGTTATTAAGGATCTTGGACGACAGAAGTGTGTATTGCATAATATGATTTGGGAGGGAGTTAAGGCACGAGGTAGCCAGTATGCTCCTGCCAGCAATGTCAAGGCAGTTTGTTTTTCATGTAGCCAATCTAGCAAGCATATTGTCAAGAATAAATTGGTAGTGAGTGGCTCTAGGTTTCTAGTTAGTAATCGAAAAACCTAAATATTTACCAAAGGAGTGACTAATATTGATATTAAAGAAGTTAGAGAGGTTCGAGGTAGTATTTTTAGGGCAATATTTAGAGATGATGATTTTTGATTTTTCCCTATTGATGGTCTGCCCTGACAGGTAGCAAAATAAATTCAGGCATTGCTTAATAGTTATGGTAGTGTTCTTATTCATTGATCCATTAGGGTAAGATCATTCGCGAAGAAAAGGTGGGATAATTGGTGATTATTATTACCTATAGTCACTGGATTCCAACATATATTATCCACTTTGTGGTTGATAAGAGTAGAAAGCATTTCCATATAAAGAATGAATAGATATGGTGACATAGGATCACCCTGCCTAATACCTCTACTAGGAGTAAGTAATTAGTTCTAGAGCCATTAAAAAGGATATCTATTCTACTGGATGAGCGGGAAATCTAATAAAGGTGAGGGCTCTATAGACAAAGGATCATTCTAGCCGGTCGAAAGCCTTTTCTAGATCGATTTTAGAATCATGTTGTGTTTTCTACCACGGTATTTATTCATTTTGAGGATGAGTTCTTGAATAATGATAGTGTTATCATAAGCTTTTCTATTTCTCAGGAAACTGGATTGATATGGGTTGATTAGGGTGTTTAGGAAAGACTTCAAGCGATTTGTAATAACTTTGGTAATGATTTTATAAATAGTATTGCATAATCCTATGGGCCTAAAAAATTTTAAATTATTAGCATAGGGAATTTTAGGAATGAGGCAAAGAAGAGTATCATTTATGCCATCTGGTATTATAGCACTATTGAAATATCACGGCAAAGGCTAATCATTGAATTTCCTGTTATATTCCAATATCTTTGAAAAGAAAAAAAGATGAAGGCCATCAGGGCCCGATGCTTTGTAAGGTTTAAAGGAAAAACAAGCTTTAATAATCTCAGAATTTGTGATAGGGTTGTCAAGGAAGGAAAGGTCAATATTATTAAAACTTTTAGGGTCATTTTTAATACTACTCCAGTCACTGGAGACGTAAGAAGTTGTGAAAATCTTTCTAAAGTAATCACTAGTGTGTTTGATGATAGCTTTAGGGTCATCAATCCAGCTATTATTGTCATCCTTAAAGAAAATAATTTATTTTTTCTCTTCCTATTAGTAGCCATAATTTGATAAAAGTTCGTATTTGCATCTCATTTGTTTAGCCAATGGATTCTAGAACGGAGCTTCTAGTAGTCTTCCTCTAATTTTAGAATATTATTATAATCAGTTTTTAAGGTAGCTTCTAAACTTTGAAGGAAGGTACTCGAATGGTAAACTGGAGACTTTTGTATGCCATTGAGCCTTGAAAGAATGCGTCTTTTGTTTTTAAAAATATCACCAAAAGTATTATTCTTTCAATTAATGACATTATCTTTAAAGATGGATGTTGCCATGGTGAAAGAGTTGTTACACCAAACATTCGTTATCATATTTTTAAAGTCAGGATGCTTACACCAAAAAAGTTCTACCCGGAAAGGTTTAGGAATATGGGGGCATTGTTTAGGAATAAGATTAACAAGCAACGAATTGTGGTCCAAGTGAGTTTTCGGAAGGTGAGTTATAGAAGCATTTGAAAAAATTTGTATCCATTGGTCATTACCAAAGACTCTGCCAAGACGTTTCATAATGAGGATATTATTGGTGAATTTATGATTGGACCAAATGTATTTGCAACTCTTGTAACCAAGATCAAGTAAATTGCAATAATTTAGATTAGACGAAAGTTTGGCATCCCTTCTGCGCAACCCTTCTACGGTTCAATGGCCTACCCCCTAATTTTTCATTTGCTCTAAATACATCATTAAAATCATCCCCGACTAGCCACGACCCTTTATAATTATCAGAAATATTTTCAATATTTTTTCACATTTGGTCCCTAATAACTGAATTAGGTGGTAGCATAGATTGAAGAAAATAATCAGTTAGGTCTAATAGGGCATACCTCAATAGTAGCATGGATTTTATGTTTTCTACGAACAAAGTTGTGGACATTCACTTTGGCATGGTCCCATAGGATAACCATACCACCAGCCTGGCCATCTGCCGGAATCTCAATCATCTCAGAAAAACCAAACTCATTCAAGAGAGTGACGTGATTATGCATTCTAGTTTCAAGAAGTGTGACCATGCATGGCCTATGTTGAACCATGAATTCCCTAAAATTTCTCCGAAAGTTTTCATTATTTCCACCCCTAATGTGCCAAATAATAAAATTTGTGGGACTCATCATGTTAACAGTTTGTGTTGGTAGGTGACCATTCTCTATCGTTCTCCTGGGAGAACTTGAGTTCCTTCTTAGAGATGGTACTAGGATCATTGCCCTGTTGCTCACATTTGGGTCTTGTAAGGAACGAATGTTCATTGCACACTTGTAGAGGTTTTGAGGACATGATAGGATGTGTTTCTTCTCTTGAGTTTCCTTGAATAGGAGGACCTTTACGTCGTTTAGGTTTGACAATTCCACCACTAATTCTCCTACTAAGTCTATTTGCTCAATCATTTTTCCTTCCACTAGATTGCCTACATTTAGTTCCACTGGAGGATTGTGGTTCAAATCCTCCATGGGCATTTGCATGTTGGGATTTTGAGGTTGTGGCTGCGATAGTGGTGCCTCCCATGCATCAAGATTGGGTTACTATCAACTTGAAGTTACCAAATGTATAACAGATAATAAAATTACTTAATTTAAGATAGTATAAGAACAAATTTGACAATTTTGTATGGGGTTAGACCATCCATGTTGTATGGGGTTGAGTGTTGGCTAGTTAAGACCTCACATATTCAAAAGATGAAAGTAGCAGAAATGAGGATGTTGAGGTGGATGTGCGAGCACACTAGGATGGATAAAATTAGGAATGAAGATATTCGGGAGAAGGTGGGCGTGACTCCCATGGATGACAAAATGCGGGAAGCGAGGCTCAGATGGTTCGGGCACGTAAAGAGGAGAAGCCCAGAAGCCCCGGTAAGGAGGTGCGAGCGGTTGATATTGGTGGGTACGAGGAGAGGTAGAGGCCGGCCTAAGAAGTATTGGGGAGAGGTGATCAAGCGGCGTATGGCGAGACTTCAGATCTCCGAGGACCTGGCCCTCGATAGGAAGCTGTGGAAGTCGAGCATTAAGGTTGTAAGTTAGGAGGTAGTTGAGCATATTTCTAACTCGTACCAGTGTGAGGCTAGGCTGATAGGATTTTGTCTTAGACTGCTAGTGGTAAATGTAGTGTCCACACTACTCCACCATTTTTATAGTGCCGGGCCTTATTTTGCTGGTTATTATTTTTGCTTTCTATTTATTTACTGGTTCTTGTGATGTTGTTATTATTTTTGTGATTTTTGTTGATTGTACTGATATATTATTTCTTTTCATCTTCTTGAGACGAGGGTCTATCGAAAACAGCCTCTCTACCCCTCGGGGTAGAGGTAAGGTTTGTGTACACACTAACCTCCCCAAATTCCACTTGTGAATTTTACTGAGTTGTTATTATGAGCAAAAACACTTCTCAAAATAAGTAGTTTTTAACAGCCTGGCCAAACGAGCTCTAGATTTATTAATCCGAAGAGAAAGTGTTAGGTCTGTATCTCAATGTTGTGAGACAACGATTATCTGTTTGATAAAATTTACTCTCCTAAATTCAGTTGAATAAAGTAAATTGTTATGTTCCATCAATAGGAAAGAAGATATATATGTTACGTGGTGAAATGAAATGAATCATTTTATATTATAAATAAAAAAAACTGAACATATCTAAGTACGCCCAATGATATGTGCTAATTTCATTGAACTCCAGCTTGAAATACGACTAGTTAGGAGTAGGGATGTTCATCATTCAGTTTGAGTCGGTTAGAAAGAAATCAAATCAATTAAATCGACTTTTTTAATTTGGAAATTATATTAAATTAATTAAATTATTTTTTTATCGATTCGATTTATATCGATTTTATGATTTTTATTAATTTTTTTAAAAATATAAAATATATACTATAAAATACATATTTCGGCGATTACATTCCAACATAACACTATCAAACCAATTACTCTTTGAGATAATTTAACATTACCAAGATATATAATGATAATTAAATTAAATAATTTAACAACTCAATTAAAACAAGTTATTTTTAATATGAAATAGATCCTTAGACTTAGCAAAATAAAACTACCAATCAAACCAGAATTTAAAGGCAAGGAAGACTACCAACTAATAAGTGATTAATATGCACCACAAAGTTTTAAAACTTTATACAAAATACACACACATATATGTGTGTGCGTGCACGCGCGTGTGTACGTGTGTAATAATAATTTTGAATAGATATTTTTATAGCTGGTTTATTTGATTTTTTCGGTTATATTTTACTTAAAACCAAAACCAAATTAATAGTTAATTTTTAAAATTTAAAACCAAAACCGAATTAAGCCAAAAAAATTTCGTGTTTATTTATTGGTTTGATTCGACTTTCAGTGCGACTTTTCATGAACAACCCATGTTAGGAGAAAGAATGACACACAGAGCAATAAAAACAACTGGTAGATAAAATACTATATGTATGATTTATGTATACTATTGTATGATATTTAAAATTAATGTATAATTTCTAGAAAAATTAAACAGTAAATACGATCGGATGTATGCCTATAATGTATATATTTGTTTACCCTTAAACCGGATAACAATTGAATTTATTCGTGGCGCTAAGGATTTATGAACCAGTTTGATACTAAGTGAAAATATGGCAAAAGCAATTAAAATATTATGATAAGAAAAGAACAGTCAAACCGTGAATTGGCGATGAACTATGAGAAATGGGAAAATATTCAGATGAACAGCGAATGTAGTGTTGGAGAACAGTAGATGCGATAAGAAATAGCCAAAATATACTAACTTTGTTTTCCGAGAATGTTGTGTGTTACAATGGTAAATGAGAACGCCTCTTATAGGCAAAAATAAGAATTCCAAATAAGGTAGGTAACTAATTACAAGATAAATCCCCTTAAATACGGGATTGAATCTCCTTAAATCGTGGCATAACGGCTATTATGGTTGAGATAATTACTCCTGGCGAGATACCCGGTGAATGGCGAGATACACGGTTCGAGGCCGACCCTCAATCTCTAAGTGTTCCTCGGCCAACCATATCGGTCGTCTCGTCTCGGCTGCTCCAACCTGCGTGCCCCACTTCTCGATCCCGGACCGAGGTAGTTCGGCCTCATACTATATCCGTCCTGTCTTCCCTTGATTATGATCGGCCCGATTTCATTTAATTATATCCAACCCGATTTCATTTGATTGCACCCGACCCAATACAGATAGTCCCCGCGTTTATTGGAGAGTAAGGATAAGAAACGATATGAATTTTCGCCCTCCGATCTCGTGGGGCAAGTAACCGATATACGCATTGATCACGACACGTAGGCAGAGTCATCAACTAATATATTCAAAAGAAACCTAGGCGTGACGGCAGAATTGTGACGTACGCGATTGCCAATGTAGGCAATCATCACAGGTCCCATCTTCAGAACATCGTTCCTGTTGCAGGCATTTAATGCCTGGTTGCCTCGTGCTTGGTGTCGCGGCCTTTGGTAAAGTATAAATAACCCCTTTTACCACGGATTAACTTCTTTACTTTTACTCTATTAACAAAACTGCTTCTTTCAAACTTCTTCCTTGATCTCATTCTCCAGAAAGTACTCAAACCCTTCTGAAATTTCCTTTAGTTCTTGCTCCTACTATCTCAATGGCAAAAACTTCCAAGTCGGTTCCTTCAAGGCAAAATTCCCCTGCTCAGCCTGTTGATGAAGCTGAGACGGTTCGTGCTGATGAGCCTTCATCAGAACCTCCATTGAAGGCTTTCGTTCCCGTAGGGTGTCACACCGGCTCCGCTTTTAAGGTCGAAAAGGCCTCATCGGTGCCTGGTCGAGGCGAACCCGTGTCGGACTATATCAGCTCCATCACCCATAAACATCTTGAGAGGGTGAAGGCGGAATGCTATTGGGCTGATAAAGAAGTGGTGATCCCTTCTCCCGACGAAGCTATCACCACGCATGTAGAGGGGTATCTTAGTGTGTACACCTATCCATTCACATTAGGGTCCATAGATCCGATAATTGTGGAGTTCTGTAGGAGGTACGAGGTTACCTTAGGTCAGATTCACCCCTCTATGTGGCGAATTGTTTATCTTTTCCGATTTTTTGTAGATAAGGTCGAGGGTGATCATCCTTTTACCCTCGATCATGTACTTCGGTTGTACAGCCCTCGAATGTTTCGAGGGGGTTTGATTAAACTGGCTCGACGAGCCAGCAAGGCTCCCTTTTCAAGCATCAACGAGGATAGGGATCGGGGGTGGATGAGCAGGTTCGTCTGAGTTAGGACCTCCGACCTGATTCCTGCCGACTGCATGCCATTCCCTGAGAAATGGAATCTGAAACGTAAGTGTTCCTTTATATATTTTCCTTTCCGTTATCGTTCTTCAATGTGTAACCGATGCCTTTAATGTGTAGCCGTTTCTCAAACTCCGGCCGCGATTAAAGATTTGAAGGACTGGGTCAGGAAAGTTGTGGCCCAGCGAACTTACTCTGAACGGGCTTGGAGGGAAATCTCAAAAGGACTATGGGAAGCCAAAAATCACGGTAAGTTCCTTTAATTCAAATCCCCAAAATAAATCGATATCAACACTTAACCTTGAAAGTACGTTTTGCAGGTCTTTCCAAGGATGCCGAGTTGAGATCGGCAGCTACTGGTGGGGCAGTTCCTCAACCCCTTCCCACGTCGGTGAAGGAAAGAGGGAAGAAGAGGAAAGAGGCTCCCGAACAGGCCGAGCCCGATAAGAAAAAGGGGAGAAGAAAAATGTTGGCCCGAAAAGTCGCCGTCACCGATCCCACTTTTACACCGAGTGACGACTCTGCGGAGGAGGAAAGTTCTGAACTTGTGCGTCGCAAGCCTGCTTGGAGAGTCCCCGAGCCGGTAGCGGAAGGGGTTGATGCCTCTCAAGATGATGCGGGGGCAAGGGGTCGGAGATCAGATCGAGACGCCTGCCCCGATGCGGAAGCCTTTCGATATTCCCCGTATGGCTCACTCGCCCTCCTTCTCTGAAACGTCTCTGAAGGAGACCCAAAGTGCTTGGGCACAGACGCCGGGTGGAATACCGGCCATGACGGGGGCCTTCGAGGAATATTTTGACGGGGTGCCATCGTCCGATACCTTCGGTCTCGATGTCAAAAGAAAGAGTCCCCCAGCCGAGTCAAGCAGGATGCCGGCTGGTGTTAAACTAGTTGACAAATTTCCTGCACCGAGCTTGGACCCTGAGCGAAAGAGGGTAATAACTTTCACCATCCCCGAAGATGCTCGAGCGTTGGGCCCCCCGGTAGGTATAGCAAGCTACCTTCATAGCTTAGTGACGGAGGAAGACCGGGCCGCCATGAATGCTGTGGATTGGGCTTGTCTATTCAACGAAGTCCAACAGGCATCGAACAGAGTATGTCTTCTTATTCGTTTTACTCTTGTGTTAATATTCTGAATTCGAAACTCACACTAACAATTTCTGGCTTGACTTGTTTGCAGTCTTCGATACTCTACCATGAGATGTTCCTTCGAATCAAGGAAGGGATGGAACAAGAGCTGGACCGATGTTGACAACTCGAGGATCGGGTGTTAGGTTTCCAGACTGAGCTAAAATCCTTAAGGAAGGAGCATGCCTCCTGTGTCGATCGGATGGAAGTGATGGGCAGACGATCGGATCGGCTCCAGGCCGAGCTCAGCGACTCCAAGGCTGAGTTGAGTCGATGGAAAGCTCAAGCTAAGCATCTAAGTGCAGAAAAATCGACTCTTCAAGAGCGAATCGAGGCTTTGCTCAAAGACAATGAACTTCAACGCCTCGAAATCGAGTCACTCGGCCTTGACCGGACGATTTTATCCACCCGACTTCAGGAGGCACAAGCGGAGATTACCGACACTAAGGCCACGGCTGATGATCTGATAGCCCAGTATAAGGCCGACGTCGAGGTGGCCAACGAGCAGTCGAAGGCGTTGGTTGATACGCTAAGTGCCAAACTCGACTTATTGTCCTCGAGGAGCTCCAAGCCCGCGGTCTCGATCTATCTTCTGACGTAGCTGAGGCAACCAAAGCCGAAGATGAACTGAGAAGAAAAACCTTTCCGGAAGAGTTCGAGGATGGCTCCGACTGACGTTGTTTTTATTTCCTTTTGTTTGAACCATGTAATTGCCCCTCCTTATATGATTGAACATATATATAAATTTGCCCTTTATTCTCCAATTGTTATGTACTATGATCCCTTGTCTTGGCAAAATATCATAAATGATCTATCAACAATTAACTTGGCTTCAATCCTGAAACAAACTCAAAACATATTAGAAATGGTTTAAGTTATAGCTTCGTTCAAAGCGATAGTCGATTTGGCCTTGGCCTCGTTCAAATTATCGATTGCTTTATTTGCAACCCTTAAATTCGTAGGGATCGAGGTCATGCTTCAGTAAGAATTTCTGACCCTTATCAGATAAATTCGATCTCAGACTTCAACCCGAAGTTTTGTTCTTCGTTCGAACTTCGATCGTATGTTAGGTTTTGAATTGATTCGGCCTTGGCCGTGAATTGGTTTGATCGAGCAAGAATATTTATTTTCATCTGATTTGTCCTTAGCCGTAATTTGATTTGACTCAGTAGGAGTTTTCATATGGTTCGGCCTTAGCCGTAATTAGATTTGACCAAGTAAAAATTTTCACGTGGTTCGGTCTCAGCCGTAACTTGACTTGACCATACCGGTCTTAATTTCCTTAATGCTTTGCTAGCTTTGAAAGGGCCTTAGCCTGATTAACCGATTCCAAAGTTTGCCTTGTTAGGTCTTACTTCCCTTGGTCTTAATGCGTATCGACCGTTTGCAAAATAACGACAAGAAAAAACCCTTGGGTTTGATAATCAATATAGGCATCAAATAATCTTGCTATTATTTGAACAATAGTACACTTTGTCGATCGGAGGCGAGTTAGATCATTCTACTAGGGTACGGCTCCTCCGGCCGTTTGACCCTTACATTGATTCCTAGCAATCTTTATCTCGGCCCCTCGAGATCGATTTGAACAAAACGAAAGTTGCTTAGATTAATCATAGTAGCACGTCATACATGCTGCCTCATTAAAAACCTTGCCGAAAAACCCAAATTGGGACAAAAACGGTCGAAGGGAAAAAGAGTGCAGCGCGTGCTTTCAGTCTTCTTGCTTGGTGACCTTTTGCCCGAGGTGATTTGTCCTGCATAGGTTAGTATCAATAAAGAGATGTAAAGGCAGTAAAAAAGATACCTCAGCAGTAGTATTTCTTCAAGTGGCTCACATTCCAGTTGTTTGGCAGCTCTTTACCATCTAAGGTTCCCAGCTTGTAGGATCCTTTCCCGGTGATCTTCAGCACAATGTAAGGGCCTTCCCAGTTCGGCCCCAGTTTTCCCTCGCTAGGGTCTCGAGTATTGAGGGTGACCCTTCTGAGTACCAAGTCCCCTGCGTTGAAGTGTCGAAGTCGAGTTCTACGGTTGTAGTACCTTTCGATCCTCTGCTTTTGGGCCGCCATCCGCACCAAGGCAGCCTCCCTTCTCTCATCCAAAAGCTCTAAGCTAGTGTTCATAGCTTCTTGGTTGGATTTCTCGGTTGCATATTGAAACCGGGCGCTTGGTTCGCCCACCTCGACTGGAATCAAGGCTTCGGCTCCATAGACTAAAGAGAAAGGCGTGGCTCCGGTACTGGTTTTTTCAGTCGTCCGGTATGCCCACAGGATTTCGGGCAGCATTTCTCTCCATCTTCCTTTCGCATCGACTAATCTTTTCTTCAAATTTTGAAGTATGGTCTTGTTGGTCGACTCCGCCTGACCGTTGCCGCTAGGATGGTAAGGAGTAGATAATATCCTTTTGATTTTATTGTCTTCGAAGAACTTGGTTATTTTGCTGCTGACGAACTGTTTTTCGTTGTCGCATACGATCTCGGAAGGCATCCCGAATCGGCAGATGACATGGTCCCAAATGAAATCGATCACTTCTTTCTCTCTGACTTTCTCATAAGCCTGCGCTTCCACTCACTTAGAAAAATAGTCAGTTATAAAGAGGATGAATTGAGCCTTACCTGGAGCTCGAGGGAGTGGGCCTACTATATCCATTCCCCATTTCATGAACGGCCACGGCGACAGAACTGAGTGCAATGTTTCAGCTGGCTGATGGATGACCGGTGCGTGTCTTTGGCATTCGCTGCATTTGCGCACGAACTCTTTCGCATCCTTTTCCATGTCGACCCAGTAGTAGCCAGCCCAGATTATTTTTTGAACTAATGATTCGGAGCCTGAATGGTTGCCACACACCCCTTCATGTACCTCTCTTAGGATGTACTCCGTGTCTCCGGGGCCAAGGCATATGGCTAAAGGTCCTCCAAAGGTTCTTCTGTAAAGAGTTCCATCGTTGCTCAAGCAAAACCGGGCTTCCTTCATACGTATTGCCCTCGATTCTTTAGGGTCTTGCGGGACCTTGCCCGAGCTGAGATAGTCTATGTACTTGTTCCTCCAATCCCATGTTAGACTTGTTGAGTTGATCTCGGCATGACCTTCCTCTACCACCGATCTCATCAATTGCACAACTTTCTCGGAGTCTACTTCCTCATCATCGACCGTTGAACCTCAGTTTGCGAGAGCATCGGCCTCGCTGTTTTGTTCTCGGGGGATGTGTCCATTCTTTGAATCCATGCAGAGTGACTTGAAGCTTGTCCACATATCTTTGCATACGGCCTTCTCTGACCGCGAACCTTCTGTTTACTTGGTTGACCACGAGGAGGGAGTCGCACTTG
>MCJB01001360.1:42088-53586 GCA_002018475.1 Nicotiana obtusifolia | reverse complement strand
CCCGCATATTTGGTCCGGTTCTAACCGATCCGGACCTGTCCGGGCCGGTTTTCGGTCCCAAACCGGTCCGGTCCGGTTAGAACCGGACCATTAGCCACCCTTAGACTGGATCGGTCGCAAAGGGGATTTTTGGGCTTAAACCATTTCAGCCATTTGGGCCTTTTTAAATGATAGCCCTCAGCCCTAGTTTAGCAAAACTAGCCTCTTTATTTCTTCCTTTCGGCTTTTGCAGACATGGCCACATTGCTTTCAATTGTATTTATTTTGCAACAAAGACCTAATTAGCACTTAAACTAATTTATTAAAGCTAATGTATATATTTTCTTATGATTTTTATTTATCAATTAAGAAATTTGCATGTGATTAAATCCTAAAAATGCAAATAAACATTAAAGTACTATGCAATGAAGAGTTTGACATTTTTTGTGGTATTTTTCATGATTTTGAAATACTAAATATGCATAAAAATGCAACTAAATTCAGACAACGAAAATTTTAAATTCTACAAAAATCAAAATCAATAAGAAAAGTTATTACTTATTTTTTTTTTTAAAGATTTTGTAGGAATATTTTTGTAGGGCAAAAATTACGTGCTCACACACACACATATATATATATATATATATATATATATATATATATATATATATATATGTATACATTTCTTTGTGAGTAGTAAAATATTTACACCAGCCAATCAATACAAATTTGTTAATGGATGTTTCCTGATATCTCTTTACAGAATTTCCTGCTCTTTAGTTATTCTAATGATGATTTTGCGTTTTCCGTATTTTCTCTGGTTTGCCTGTTTGGTGTCATAACTTTTTCTTTTTGGGTTGTTTATTCTTTGTATTATAATTTAAGGTGCGGAACTGTGTTGGAATGTGTGTCTTATGCATGTTAGAATTGGATATAGTCATTATTATGCTATTCAATATTGGTATAATTTTTTAGTAATTGATTGGTGTTTTATCTCATGTGTCTCTGTATTAAATATTTTCTTTTTCACTTTTTATATTTGGTTTTGAGAAAGTGTGAGTCTAACCAGGGAGATTTTGGTGAAAAATTTTACTCTTCGTCATTTTTCATTCCATTTGGACTTCACAATGTTCGTTTTGAAATTGTTATTGGGTTTTGGCAAGGTATGATTCCAAGCATGTGGATTTAGGTGAAACTTTTATATCTTCTTCCTCCTTTCCATTTGGCTATCACAATATTTTCTTAATAGTGACTAATTGTAGAAAAGTTGGATGAAGAAAGAAAAAAATGAAAGATAGATATAAAGTGGCAGGGAGGGGAGAGGGGGTGGGTGAAAAAGGATCCAAACAGGATTTCAAAGATAATAGATCGAATACTTAAAGTGGAAAAAGACGTAGGTTTCTTATGATCTTCAACAGCAGTACAAAAGCTATGATAGAGACGTAGCAAAATACATTTTTCAATCTATTTCTTAAAAATTTCATTATCATCAAATAACTAACCATTTTTTAAATTATTTATGTAACGATATGATCGGTCATTTCGAGCACTTGTATTTCGCTCGGTAGTTTGAGGGCATGAATAGCTCCGTATGATGTATTATTACTTATGTGAATCTTCGGTTTTAATTTTCAAGTTATTCGGAATCGATTTGGAAGAATGAATTTCATGATTTAAGCTTTAAGATGGAAGAATTGACCAAGTTTGACTTTTGTGAATTTGACCCCTGTAACAGAGTTTTGATGATTCTGTTAGGTCCGGATGGTGATTTTAGACTTGAGCGCATGCTTGGATTTGCATTTAAATATTTTTAGAAGGATTCGGCACTAATTGGCGAAAGTTGAAAATTTGAAAAATTGGAAAGTTCATAAGTTTGACCGGAAGTTGACTTCGATGGTATTGGATTTGGATTGTGGTTTCGGGAATTGAAATAGCTTTGTTACGTCATTTGGGACTTGTATGCAAAACTTGAGTTCATTACGGGTTGATCGGATATGTTTCGGCGCAAGTTTTGGAAGTTGAAAGGTCAAAGTTCATTTAAGTTTGATTTAAAGTACGATTCATCATTTCGATGTTGTAATGTGTGATTTGAGTCCTCAAGTAGGTCCGCGTTATGTTATGGGACTTGTTGGCATATTTGGACGGGGTCCAGAATGGCCCGAGTGAATTTCGAATGAGGTTCGGATCATTTTCATTTCATGTTGCATTGCTGAAGGCATGCTGGTTCTAGTGCTTCTGCATATGCGAAAGAATGGATGCAGATGCGAGTCTGCAGTTGCGGACATTTGGTCACAGAAGCGAGCGAGAGCTTGGTGAGGAAAATTGCAGAAGAGGAAAATCACGTGGCTCAAATAATTAAATTCATGTGCTAAGGGGTTAAACCTAGTTAACAATAATATTTATAGATGCGAGTTCCGAAAGCGTGACTAACATTGGACAGATCTGGTAGAAATATAATAATAGTGTGCAACAATCATTCCAAGTAATGTGAGCAATAATAGAGCATTAAATAGCAACGAACAATAATAAATGGCATTTAAGTAAATAGAAGGAGTGATTCACCCAATAAAGGAGGAACTGGGTGGTTATTCCTCATGACAATGATGAATGACACACAAATCCTTGAATATTCAAATCAGCCTCGGATCTGGTTGAAAATATGGAATAATGTAAACAAGAATCTTGGTGAAAAGGTGATATTTGTATCTTAGTAAGAAAGAGAGAGAATCTTTTGTCAAAGTATGTTCTTACAAATGAATATCACATGCCTCACATTATTGGCCCCTCTTCCTGTATATATGAGACATATTTCTAAAAAACCCTAACAGTACAAACCGCAGAGAATATTCGCTAGAATAATCCCTTTAATATCTTATTTCGAAAACTAGTCGTTACAGCTTCATCAGTGATGCTCTACCTCGACCACTGTCGTCATCTTAACCACGACTCCTATCGACTCTTCGGCTACGAGTATCTGCTTCCTGGCCATCTCGGCTAATGACGACTCGAGACTCCCTCCTTCTCGGTAATCTTATTTCGGATACTATCAGGCAGATTTCGACCCATACATAGAGGTGGACCTATTCTTACGGTAGAGGGTCACCAAATCCCCTTAATTTTGGAATATTATATATATATATATATATATATATATATATTGATTGAGTATGCTGTCAGGATTTGATTTTCGCTTCAGTATTTGCTCAAATTTTTGTTTCATAGTGGTATTCAAATCACTTTACATTTTGAATTCGCCTATGCCTCAGATTCGTGAATAGTGAAGGAAAGGAAAGTAGGAGAGAGCTAACAATTAATTTGAAACACTACACCTAGATAATTGGTTCATCGCAGGGGTACAAACCTAATTAATTTCTGTTAATCATGTATTAAAGTAATTAAAATTGGATTAGGGAAGGGATTCTCAGATCCTTATATTGCGCCGTGGTTAGGAAAGAGGTGCCTTAAAAATACCAACTTAAATATACAACCTAAATTATTTTACTGGCTCTCACATTAATTAAATTAACTGTTTTGTACACGATTCTGTATTTTTTCTTTTATATCCCAAATCATTCTTTTTTTTTTTTTGCAACTTGCAATATTCCGCTAGAAAACATGGTTTATATAATTAATTATCCTCATAAATACGCCAAACTTCGACTTTACTAAACTATCTAAGGAGACCCTACCTCGAAAATATTTCATCTAACTTGAGGTTTTGAACAACCAAAGAATATGCCACTAGGGTCAAGCCTACATTTTAACTTATGTGCATTGATAATGTACAATTTTTTTGTTGCAATATATAAAATATTGTTCCTTACAATAGATTTATATCTTTTGGAACCGGAGCAATAACTTTTACTATATAATAAGAAGATAAGCAGAAATGATCCCTAAAACAAATACTCAGAATGCTCCACAGTGCGATCCACAATAAACGAAGAGGGAAAGCTTGCTTTGCTTGTTCATAACTAGTGGAGTAGCCACCCTATGTCAAGGGTGGTCAAGCACACCGCCTTTGTCGAAAAATTATATTGCGTATATAAATTAAATACTATTTTATATGATTATATATTATAACTTTAACACCCTTGATGGAATTTTTGGCTATGCTACTGTTTGAACCCTATTTTAGTAGATTAGGCTTAGTAAAGTAAACGTAAGCTACATTTGAAAGATTAAAGTTTGTATTGTTACTCCGTATTTGAGGATAATAAAAGTTCTAATTAAAATAGTTCAACTATGACATATTGTTTTATAAGATGACCAAAAAAAACATTTTAGTAATTGAAGGTTAAGTATATGATATATTACAAGAACAAAGATTAGATTAATGGACAATATTAATGGACCAAATTTGCTATTATCTCTTTAGCCAATTATTAGATCCGACTCTAATGCTAATCACACGATAGCTATGGTACATCGTAGGATTTTGATAACAAATTCTTGACTGAGTTAATTATTTGTGTCATATTCTTCTTCATTATGTGCAAAATTTAGTCTTTTTTTCTTTCTTCTCTTTCTTTAATTTATTTTTTCTTGCTCTAAAGTTCAGAAAATCCTCTGAAAAGTTGAAGAAAATGATGGATTAATATCATGGCTTCAAACAATGCATTGAAATCATTTGTTCTGAAGATCGTTGGCTCCATTGTATCACTTCTTCCCCTGTCTGGTTACTCCTCTCTTTCTATCACTTTGTTTCTAAAGTTTTATTATTTTCCTCTTGTGTTTTCTTTTTTTTTTTTTGGGTTTTTACCCAATACCAACAAAAACTTTAGCCTCGATTTGATGAATATAGGATATGATTGAAAATGATTTGTCTAATATCCCTCCTTTTAATTTTATATAATCGTGTTTGACTAAATATGGAGTTTAACAAAGAAGGATAAACTTTTTGCACATAGAACTTATGGTTTTTTGTTATGCCATGCCATGTTTATGTCTGTAAAAGCATATCATTAAAGATAAAACAAAAGTTTAAATTTTAAAGAGTTTTTAAATATATAAAGGTGTCATACAAAATGGAACAAAGTGGAATATTTCTTTTGAGTAGTAACTTAGGGTCACCCATTATTTGATTTCTTCCTACTTGCCGAAGCTTTTGTGCTTAAAGTTATATAATATTTGGACTGATAAGAGGCAGTAAGTATCTGATGAAATATAAAAGTACACGCAAACTGCAGTATACCACCGTTATAAATTAAAAAAAAATTAGTAATCAGGGTGAGTTTAGCAGCCACCATTATTAATAGCCTATTGCATAGGTGTGCTCTTGAAGGACTAAAACTATCAAAAATCTTATTTAATTATTTAATCCTAATTGCCACATGATTAGTCAATAAAATACTTCGAACACAACAAAGGAACTAATTGTTTTTTTGCAACATGACAAATATACCTGCCCGTCAGTAATACTTTGGACACAGAAGAAATTTATTGTTACACAAATAGCTAGCCAAATTTAGTGTTATTTTTTTAGTCGGTATGTATAAATTATACATTAATTATACACACACACACATATATATATATATATATATATATATATATATATATACATAAATTCAGCGGCTATTTTTAGTTTAAGAGATTAGATGGGTGATTATTTGACTTAATTCTTCAATTTATTACTACTTTGCATTTTGGACTAAGCTACAGATATAAAAATTCCCTCTTGATTTTACTCAAATAAACGAAACAATGTCATCTGCATTGACTTCCAATTTCTTAAATACAATCAAAGAAAAGCTTAGAGTTTCATCTAACAAGTTCTTTCTTACTGATCTTTGCAGAGTGGTGCTGATTTCAGGTGTTGTTCTTTACTTTGCTTCAATTTTCCTTTTCAATGATTCCAATTGTTCATCTTCTGATCTCTTATATTCCTCAAGATCTAAAACCCCACAATTTGGTCATGATTCTAACCCTACAAACCTTAGCCATTTACTTTTTGGACTTCTTGGCTCTGAAGAAGCTTGGCATTATAGGAAAGAATATATTGAATCATGGTGGAGACCAAATAAAACGCGCGGTTATCTCTTTCTTGATGTCGCTCCAACGGGCAATGATCTTTTGCCATGGTCCTCGTCTTCCCCTCCTTATAGAGTATCCGATAACATAACAAAATTAATCGAAGAAACTAACCATGTCGCGCCAACTATGGCACGAATGGTACATGGAATAATGGAGGTGTTTAGAGAGGAACATGAAGGGGTGAGATGGGTGGTAATGGGGGATGACGATTCAGTGTTTTTTGTGGATAATATGGTTGATGTTCTCGCGCAGTATGATCACACAAAATATTACTATTTGGGGGGTCAATCAGAGTATCTTTTATCGAATTATTGGTACTCATTTAATCAAGCTTTTGGTGGAGCTGGATTTATTTTGAGTTATCCATTGGCAAAAGCAATGTCTAAGTATATAGAAAGTTGCTTGAGGAGATATCCATTCTTGAGATCTGCTGATCAAATAACTATGGTTTGCATATCTGATGTTGGTGTCAATCTTACTCCTCTTAAAGGTAGCCACCAGGTAAATTTTCTTTCTCAAATAGTAAAGTTATTAGTATCACAAAAATATTGATTTCCAAAACTAGTATCTGACGAAGGGGAGCTTTGGCGTAACTGGTAAAGTTACTACCATGTGACCAGGAGATCACTTGTTCGAGCCGTGAAAACAGGCTTTTGCAGAAATGCAGGGTAAGGTTGTATATAATAGATCCTTATGATCTGGTCCTTCCGCGGACCCCGCACATAGCGGGAGCTAGTATATGCAAACACTAAAATATTATTTATGGCCAAATGGTTAGATATGATCAAGTCTTAGCTACACTCATTCTGAATTTACTAACTCTAAATTTGAATATTTATCTCTACTTGTAGATAGATTTGCGCGGTGATATATCGGGTTTATTGTCGTCCCATCCAAAAGCTCCACTAATGTCTCTTCATCATCTAGATGCTGCAGACCCAATCTTCCCTTCAATGGAAAGACTTCAATCTGTACACCACCTTATGAATGCGGCAAAATTCGATCAATCGCGCATGTTACAACAAGTTATCTGCTACAACAGGCCAAATAACTGGTCATTTTCTATTTCATGGGGTTACTCAATACATATTTATGAGAACATTTTGCCTAGGAGCCATTTACAAATCCCTATTGAAACATTTCAACCATGGGGAGTTACACCTAAAGACCCTCCATATTACTTGTTAAATACAAGGTTGCCTACAAATGATTCATGTCAAGCTCCTCATGTTTTTTTCCTAGAATCTGTTGAGAAAACGAGGAAAAATGAAATTCTTACTATGTTTTCGCGGTCATTGCCTCGAGGATTGCCAGCTTGTTCTTACAGTGGTAGCCATTCTGCAGATGATATCTCCAAGATTGAAGTTTACTCTTCAAGAAGAAAGCGAATAGACGTAAGTTCTTTCTCATCTATTTAATTTGAAATAGTTTAAGTTATGTGCATCGACATCATATAGATTCTTTACACTATCAGATTAAGTTGACGCACAAAAATATCTAATAAGATCATTTTTTTAAAAAATTTTGAATAATAACCTCTTATAACCAATTAAATGGCACTCATGGTATATAATCTAAATCATATTGAGATATAATGTTTGCATTTATTTTTGTGTCAAAAGATTTTATAGATTGCCTAATTATGTCAATAACCTAAATGCAAAAAATATATATATATATTTGTACGATCCAAACCATACAAACTCTTGTAAAACTTTTACTTTTTTTTTTTAAATTATTCTCCTTTGGTGGAGCTATTGTTCTTTTGGTGACTTAAACCCATGATTCTCGAGTCGTAGGAAAGGGGCGCTAAACATCTAAGTAATTAGATACTGTAAAGCTATACAAAATTAAAAAAAATATTTATTTAATATTGTGCTTTTTATTATTTTTTATTTTCAGATGGATAGATGCGAGTGTTGTGAGGTGACACACAAAAGTGGCACAAACAATGCAAAGATTAAACTCAGGGAATGTCATATGGATGAGATAATTGCTTAGTGAAATATTATAACACTTTGTTTTTCTTTTTGGGTTTAGATAGTTATTATATTTCTTTTTTGGGTTAATCAATTTTGATTGCTTTGTGCATACCATCATTGATGTATTTATGTTATTCCATTCATTTCATTAAAATTTCCAATTTGGCTTTTCAGAATTATTGAAAGATTAACTGAGTGAAATTGTTATTTAATAAATATCGATCTTTGATATTTTCCTTTCAGTTTTATAGAAGAAACAAAAAGAATCTGTACTGAAAATAGTCAACCATAATTGTTTGCGACCCGTTGAGTTTCTTTTTACCGCGGTCCGTTTATCAAAAGCCCAATTGCTATTTTTTGGGAGAATTTTGAGGATTTTTCAGAAACCACTATTGTTTTGTGGCTATTAATTTTTTATAATTATCATATACATAATTACTTCCTACAATTACTATTCAATTGTTACGGTAGTGTATTCGCGCGGCTGTATTCATGAATACAGTAGTAAAAAGCGCCTAAAATCAGGTAAGTCCAGCTGTACGCACATGTATTCACATGTATTCGTGTTGTTGTATTCATGAAAACAGCAGCAAAAAGCACCTAAAATCAAGGCAGTCCAGCTGTACGCGCATGTATTCACATGTATTCGTGTTATTGTATTCATGAATAAGCAAAAAGCGCTTAAAATCAGGGGCAGTCCAGCTTGACGCGCATGTATTCACATGTATTCGCGCTGCTGTACTCATGATTACAGAAGCAAAATGCGCCTAAAATTAGGGAAGTCCAGTTATACGTGCATGTATTCAAATGTATTCGTGCCATGTATTCATGAATACAATAACGACAATCACCTTAAAAACAGGTATGTCCACCTGTCTAATAACGGAGATAATATCAATTAGCGTGATACACTTCTAATATAACTTAACAAAATCAATTCTTACATACCTCATTATCAACCAATTAATTAGAATAATTTTTTAGTTGTATATAACTGTTGTATTTACCTTTCGTATTAGTGTATATCAATATTTTTTTTACTGTTGCATACTTGCATTCATTAGATTCAATGTTTGTATTTACTGTATTCGCTATTTTATATTCACTGCATTCAAATGAATTTGTATTAGCAGCATTTTAGTTAATCCTAATACATGTTATTATTGTTGCATTAAATATATTTCATTGGTTGTATTCACAATATTTCTATTTGTATTCAGTATTTTTACTGTATTTTAAAATAATATGTATTCACTACTTATATTTTGTTCTATTTTAATATTTGTATTCAGTGTATTTCAATGTTTATATCCTGTATTCATGCATGAATACATGTATATTCAACTGTATTTAAAAAATCCAAACCTTCGAAATACATAAATACAGGCAAAAGATAATATATTTATACAAAAAATCGATGTATTTGAGTGAATTTGTACAGAATACAATGTGTTTGTATCATTGTATATGACTAAATAGCAAAGAAGAAAAGAAAGTTCGCCGGATATGGTATTTTTCGGCCAAGCAAAATATTATATATATTGTATTAAAACTAAAAATGGAGACGAAAAAAAAATCCGACCCCCAAATTTTCTCCGACATAAAAATATTGCAGAATCTGTGTAGAGGAATCCATTGCAATATCCCATGTAGAGTAAGCCGCAATCTCTATCTTTCTACTATTGCAGTACAAATCCATTGCAAATATCCGGTGTAGATACTAAGCAGTACAAATCCATTACAATATCCGGCGTATAAACTAAGCAGGTATTCTGCTTGAACAGAGAGAGAAGAGGAAGAGAGATAGAGAAGAAAATTTTTGTTGGGATTTTCAGAGAATCGTGTATTAATTGAAAGAAAGATAGAGACGGAAGAGAGAGGGAATCTTGTGTTAATTGAAAGAAAAAGAGAGAAAAACATAAATAGCATATTTCATGCCTCAATGGTAGTATATACCATAAATACCTATTTTGCTATAAAATATAAAAGATAGCTATAAAAAATAATATTTTAAAATAATTTTGGTTTATAATAAATAGGATGCATACTTTTGCTATAAGAGGTAAAATTTCCGAGAATTTTCTCTAGGCAGCCTATTTGTGCGCATCAGTTAAGGTGTAACCATCTTTTTAAATTTTTTGCATCTATAGCCAGTTAAGGGTTTTCACCATTAAAATCACTATTGTTTCAAAATTGAAGAAGTGGGTCTTGAATTTCAAATGTGAAGGATGAGTTTAAATTAAGTGGGTGTTATGAGCAGTTATATACATGATGTAAGGGAGTAAATTAATCACCATTGAAGGTTTTAAGAATGCTTGAAGATAACAAAATGAATTTTTTTAATTTTTTGTTATTTTGATAAATTGATAATTGATCTTTGCTTTTTATGATATTTAAAATTTATATTTCAAATTTGAGCTTATTTGGAGTAGATTTGGAAGTTGAATCACACATTAAATGATTAAAATTTGAAGCGCAAATTTTCATTTCTAAGCATAAATTATTACTTGAACTTTACACATTTATGCGTGAATTTCATGCATTAGTTCATAAAACACAACTTGCTATTCTCGAGAATTAGGAACTTGGTATTTTAAAAGGTCTAGAATATGAGAACTTGCTATTTCGAAGGTTTTGACATTTATGCATGAGAAGTTGAAGATGTAATATGATTGTGTAACCAATTATTTCGTAAATGAAAGATAATTATAGATAACTGTCCATAATAAATGAAGCAAATTATATGGGAAAAGAAATTTAAAAAAAATGTAACATACAATAACAAGTTAAATAATATTGATATACGTCTATGTACATAATTAAATTAAACCCTGTCGCAAATACTAAAAATGTTAGGGATTGAAGATACCAAAGTTTGGTTTTGGAAAGTCAAAACGTGTTCAACAAAGACATTGAAACATGTCTCAAATTAAGCTAAGACAATTTTTTGTTTTTTGTTTTTTGTTTTTTGTTTTTCACTAGTTTCTTTTCTATTTTTTATTTCACTTGTTATTCATTAACTATTTTGAGGTTCACTAATCCGAATTTTTGTTAAGAAGTCCTATCAAAAATATTTCATTTTCACGGCTCGGACCCAAAATGTATGATTAAGAATGGTTAAATATGTATTACTTCACCGAAAACTTTTGATGGTATGATATACTCCCTCCGTTTACTTTTATTTGTCCACTATACTAAAAATATATTTTTCACTTTTACTTGTCCACTATACTAAATTTATAGAAAAAAATAATATTTTTTCTCTGTTTTACCTTCATCATTAACTACTTATTTCCCAAATCATTTCCCAAGACATTTGAAAATACTATCATTATTATAAATAAAATTGTAAAGTATATAATTTATTTATTATTTCTTAAGTGACGTGAAAGTTCATAATGGACAACTAAAAGTGAACGGAGGGAGTATATCATTGTAATTTCCTGACAGGAAAAACATTCTCTGTGATGTTGTTGGCGAGTTTTGGGGGGGGGGGGGGGG
>MCJB01001360.1:25187-42068 GCA_002018475.1 Nicotiana obtusifolia | reverse complement strand
GGGGGGGGGGTGGGGGTGTTAGGATATACTATTAACCATGTGGTTTGATTATAGTATTATGTTTTATTTATTAGAACAATTGTTTATTTATTTATTCAATTCAATGAAATCTTAATTCAAATAGATCATTTGTTCATATGTGTGCCCTTTACTTATATAGTAGACGATTTAGTGTATGGAGCTTTAGCTCATGCGCGGAAGATTAAATTGTCTGTTCTTATAAGTTATAAAGTTAATGTTCACAATCAAAGATGAAACTGGGCAAAGCATCTTGATGATTGTAGCATAAGATTAAATTATAATCTATCTTGATTATGGGAATGGTTTAGTTCCGACTTCTTATGCTAGTACATTTTTTGTGTATTGAACGGACCAAGTAGAGACAAGTGTTTTTGTACTGAATATATAAAACTACATCTCTAGCTCATTGAATGTTCTTATACTCTTAATCTTGATATAATTATTATGATCAATGTGCTTCGTTCATTATTTTGATTTATTAAAAGGTACGACTCAACTGCGAGTTAATGTATTCCTGGTAAATTGAATAATGGCAAAGTGCATTTGTGAAATAATAATTAGTTGATAGAATCCGTGTCTTGACCATTGAGATTGATAATACCCCTTTATGGATGCTTGAAAGTTTTCATGTGAAAACCCTGCAGGTGGATTTTGTATCCGTCACATGAAACAAGTTAAGCGGAAGAATAAAGGATTAAATACGTCGATAAATTAAATTGTCAGTAATTTAATTTATCTGATTGGTATTTGTAATCTTAACACGGGGAGTTAAATAAGTTTTAATGAATGATTTCGAAATTAAACTGAGGAGTGCAATTACAATTTTCTAGTGGAATAAATTGTAATTTATTGTGGTAGGATTAATTCATTCATATTCCGAATTAATACCACAATAGGAAGCCTCGTTATTAAATCTGTGGTCCCTACTGTGCCTGAATATTCTAGAACAAGGAAATTAAATAAGAAAATAGTATCCTTGGTGGGTTAGGAGACTGCTACACATTTTTGGTACGTAGTAGACTCCTACATATTTTGACTACTAAGACTTCAAATATGTTTTGGTCTTATGAAACCAAAAAAAAAAAAAAGAAAAGAAAAAGAAAAACGTGAGAAGAAGAAGTATTAGGCAAAAAAGAAAAGGAAAACGTGAGAAGAAGAAGTATTAGGCAAAAGAAAAGGAAAACAAAAAGAAGAAGAAATAGAACCTAAACTCTGGCTTCTGTTACGTGAAACAAAAGAAGCAGAAATAGAACCTAAAGTTTTCTTCTTAAGCTTGGCCGAATTTTGATACACAAAAAGGATACTATTTTTCTTGAACAAAATACTTGCCACTCAAGTATCAAACCACATGGTTAATAGTATATCCTAACAATCTCCCACTTAGACTCATAACCATGCATCTACAACTCTAATACCCATTTCTTCTACATGCTTGTCAAAAATCTTCTGTGGCAAGCTTTTGGTAAACGGGTCTGCCAAATTGTTCGTTGATGCAATCTTCAAAACTTTTACCCCTCTCCTCTGAACAATGTCACGAATTAAATGATATTTACGCTCAATATGTTTACTCCTCTTATGGCTTCGTGGTTCCTTCGAGTTTGCAACCGCACCACTATTATCACAATAAAGTATAATTGGTGCTTGTACTGAAGGGACAACACCAAGCTCTTTCAGGAAGTTCCCGAGCCAAACAGCCTCCTTGGCAGCCTCAGAGGCAGCCACATATTCGGCTTCCATAGTGGAATCAGCAACACATGATTGCTTAATACTCCTCCAAGATATGGCTCCTCCTCCTAAGGTAAACACATTTCCTGAGGTAGATTTTCTAGAATCTTTATCTGACTGGAAATCTGAGTCTGTATACCCAATGGGTACAAGATCGCTTGAGTGAAAAACCAGCATATAATCCCTAGTCCTTTTCAGGTACTTGATTATATGCTTAACGGCAGTCCAATGTTCTCTCCCAGGATTAGACTGAAAACTACTAACTATGCCAACAGCAAAGCAGATGTCAGGTCTAGTACATAGCATTGCATACATAAGGCTCCCTACAGCAGAAGCATAAGGGACCGCCTTCATCTTCTCTATCTCATCAGCCGTTTTAGGAGACTGATCCTTGGAAAGAGAGATTCCATGCCTAAAAGGAAGGAATCCCTTTTTGGAATCTTGCCTGCTAAATCTGGCGAGGATAGTATCAATATAAAGTGCTTGAGACAAGCCTAATATCCTTTGCTTGCGATCTCGCGTGAGCTTGATCCCAAGGATATGAGCTGCTTCTCCCAAGTCCTTCATATCAAAGTGTGAGGACAACCACTTCTTGACTGAATTCAACATGCCCACATTATTTCCTATGAGCAAGATATCGTCCACATACAGTACCAAAAACGCTGCTTTTTCTCCATCCCATTTTTTATAGACACAAGACTCGTTTTCACATTGATCAAAACCGAAAGTCTTAATCGACTTGTCAAAACAAGTGTTCCATGCCCTAGATGCCTGCTTCAATCCATAAATGGATTTTTTCAACTTACACAACATGTGCTCATCACCGATTTTCTTGAAACAGTCTGGTTGTGCCATATAAATGCACTCATCAAGACTTCCATTAAGGAAAGCCGTCTTGACATCCATTTGCCAGATCTCATAATCATAATGAGTAGCAATAGATAAGAGGATTCTTATTGATTTAAGCATGGCTACCGGTGAAAAAGTTTCCTCATAATCGATCCCTTTTTTCTGAGTAAACCCTTTCGCAACAAGCCTTGCTTTAAAAGTTTGCACTTTCCATCCACTCCTCTCTTTTTCTTATAGATCCATCTACAGCCAATAGGTTTGACTCCCGCAGGTGGTTCCACAAGATCCCAGACTTTATTGGAGTACATAGACTCCATTTCAGATTTCATAGCAGTAATCCATTTTTCAGCATCTATATCCTGTAGTGCTTCGTCGTAATTTAGAGGTTCTGTAACAGTCTCTTTAGGGATCCTATCGTAAGATTCTCCCAAGAGTACATACCGAGAAGGTTTTCTAATAATTCTCCCACTACGACGAGACACTACAGGTGCATTTTCGTCCTCGACATTATCTTGAAGAACTGGGTGCTCAACGTTATTCTCTTCACCTTGTGGTGCTAGGATTTCATGAGCTTGTTCTTCAATTTCAGGTTGTACAATTGCAGGTTGCTCAACATTACTCCCACTGCTTTGGGGCAGCGAGATGTTGGGCAATGCCTCTTGTGTGTCCTCTTGCCTATTGATATTCCTCCTACTACGAGAACGCAGTGGTATATCAATACTGGCTGTCGGGATGTGTTTTGGAGATGGCTCTTTTGTTATTTCTTTGCTCAATTCCTGTAAAACAATTTTGCTTCTAGGAACATGGTTTATTAAATAATCCTCTTCCATAAATTTGGCATTTGTTGTAACAATTACCTTCTTTTCTTTTGGACAATAAAATAAACCTCCCTTTGTTCCTTTTGGATATCCAATAAAAACGCACACCTCTGTCCTCGATTCTAATTTATCTGTTTTCCCTTTCAACACATGTGTTGGACAACCCCAAACTCGAATATGCCGCAGACTAGGTTTGTGCCCAGTCCACAATTCTGTTGGAGTTGAAGGTACTGACTTGGAAGGAACCAAATTTAGAATGTAATTAGCTGTTTCTAAAGAATATCCCCAAAAGGATGAGGGCAGGTCGGAATAACTCAACATTGATCTGACCATTTCCATAAGGGTTCTATTTCTTCTTTCTGCTACACCATTTTGTTGTGGTGTTACTGGAGCAGATAATTGAGACGTTATTCCACAATCTGATAAGTATCTAATGAATTCTGTAGAAAGGTATTCACCACCGCGATCCGATCGCAATGATTTGATATGTTTAGCATGTCATTTCTCCGTTTCTGTCTATTCTTTGAATTTCTCAAAGCACTCAGACTTACGGTGCAACAAATAAATATATCCGTATTTGGAGTAGTCATCTGTGAAAGTCACAAAATACTCAAAACCACCTNGGGGGGGGGGGGTAGTTGTGTGTGTGTTTCTGCTCTCTGCCTAAAACCATGAAAAGAACTCATATTAGGGTACAAGAATCAAATGAGCATTGGTTCATTTGTTTCCATTCTTAATTCTCAATACTCTACATGTCAAGATTTGAAACATCTGTTGTGATTAGAACTTGCAAACAGTGCTAATTTGTGGTTTAGTCCTATACATTGGCAACATTATCTTTTTCAATAATTCTGAATGTCCATCTTCTGATCTTTTCTCTTCCTTAAAAATCACAACCTCTCCTCCTAATTCTCAAACAAGTACATTATCAAATGATGCAAAAACCAACAATGCCACTAACATAAGTCATCTTGTTTTTAGAATTTTGGGGTCAGAAAAAGCATGGCACAATAGAAAACCCAATATCCAGTGGCTGATTCAAGATTTCAAAGTCGTGGGTGATCGAAGATAAGAATAGGGAAAACAAAATCTACTAGATCTAGTCAAAGACAATGGGTGCTTGAGCACCCATAATGCTTTATGTAGATCTGCCATTGCCAATATCAAATCTTGGTGGAAACCAAATATTTCAAGAGGATATCTTTTACTAGATGTTCCTCCTAAAAATGATTTTTTACCATGGTCAATAAATTCACCCCCTTATAAAATATCCGATGATGTTCCAAAACTAGTTGAAGAAACCAAACATGTTGATTCAAGAGTTTTAAGAATGGTCCATGGGATTATGGAAGTATTTAGAGAGGAACATGAAGGGGTAAGATTGGGTAATTGTGGGGATGATGATTCAATATTTTTCGTAGATAAGTGTGAAACTAGTTGAAAAATAAATAAGAAAGCGCCGTCACACTTTAGTTTTGTACTCCTATTACAATACATATAAACAAATCACACCTCTTCTAGACTAAGTTAAATAGTTAGTATTTGATCCTTCAAACGATAAAAATACTAATGATTTGTCCATAAGTCGAACCAATGTATGAGCGCAAATTATCGATCACCACAATCGACTTTAATGTCACTAATCTACATTTGTCTTGAACATGAGTTATATTTGAATTATAGATACTCATACCACATGATTAATTATGAAATAATAAAATCCAGTTATTTTGTACCTAATTACAAGTAAGACTAAATACGTTGATGGGGTGGACTTGTCAAATTCAGAAGTCGCAAAACTTAAAACGCACAAGATGCTAGAAATAAAAATAGCATAATATACCTCAAAAAGCTATGCCAAATCTTATAATAAGCAAAAATAACAGAAATTGTAAAAGATACACTTTTAAATATGATTCCATAGTAAATCTATCCGTATTTTCCTTTAAAGTAATAAGTATATCACTTCACCATTTAGACATGGTAGAACCAATTTTTCCTTCTATGAATCGTGCAAAATCAGTTTTCCACCTCCAAAATGCTGCAAAATATGATCAATCAAGAATGTTACAACAAACTATATGCCACGAAAGATCAAGTAATTGGACATTTTCAGTTTCTTGGGGATATTCAGTTCATATTTATGAGAAAATTATGCCTAGAAGTTAGATACAAAATCCAATTAGGAATTTTTCTTCGGATCCTTGTGAAGCCCCTCATTTATTTTTCTTCAAATTTGTTGAGAGAAATCCAAGAAATGAAATTCATACAATATATACTACTGGAAATTATTCTGCAGAATATATTTCTGAAATTCATGTTTATTCATCAGCAACGAAACGTGTTGAGGTAACGTTTTCTTACTTCCATTATCTTCAATAAATTTCTATATGAGTTTAATTTTATATGCTGACAGTACCAAAAAAATGACAAATGACCGTGTTGTCAAACCTTGATCAGTCAACGGTCAATGGTCAACGAAAATTTCTATTATATATACTTGAAAATTATTTTTTATTTTTATTTTATAAATAAGATCTATCTTTTCTATAGGTGTGTTTATAAAATAGATTGGAAAGAGAAAAAAATTATAAAATTAAAAAAAAAGAGATAAAGTTAATAATTAAGAGGGTAAAAATAGATATTTGATCATGAAAAGTTCGAGAAATCTGGTTGAGTGACTTTCTGAGTGCTATAAACATAATTAAGTATTTTTTTATTATAAACAAAAGAAACATGACTTTACTAAATATTTTTGGATAATTAACTTTACTAAATAGTTTGTTTTCAGCCCGTTCATTTATGAGACGTCATCAACCCATTGCGTTTCTTCTAAATGTGGCGTCATCAGTCTTGAAAGTCTTTTTTGAAGTTGAGATTCACAAAATGGTGTATTTGTTTAAAAGTAAAGAACTTGTTTCTCAAAAACACCAAATACTCTATTTTTTGGAGAAAAAACAAAAAAAAAGAAAAAAAATCGGCCCACTTTTGTGTTCTTTTGATTCCATTCATTCGATTCGGGATAGAAGGTTAGTACTGAAAAGTAGTCATCGTTTGACCAATCGACTCGAACTTTTTTGATGAAAACATTTTTAATTTAATGAAATCTTATTTATTGGACTTTAATAGTTCATGTTATTCATGCAAAGTTATGTTTTTCATTCGGACCTTATTAGCTATCTACACTACAATGAGAACAAGTTTCAAGCCAAGTTTGTTTGAGATGATGCATAGATGGATCTCAACCCTATTAACCAATGTTGACGTGGTCATTCCGGGCATAATTTAAGTTGGAAAAATGATAATGTATCGTCGCTCTCAAAATAATAGTCGAAAATAATATAGTATTTTCTTATATTATATTATATATATATATATATATATATATATATCTTTGTATGTTATATACAAAAAATATATAAATTTTATACGCTTTTACGGATAATGAATATAAATAATTTTGTTCACGGGTTAAAAGTGACATTCGCCTAATTTAAGTTAGCACATCTGGAAGCTTAGGATTGGGCTTAGGCTATAAATTGAGCCGCATATGGAGCTCAAATTGAGTAGAAATGGTGTGACATAACCACTTTTTAATATGGTATTTAGTTTTTATCTAGTATTTTTAATGCTGAGCAAAAATAGCCACAAAGACGTTTTTACCCTTTCTTTATGAGTGTTGTGTAAATATTAAGAACATGGTGTTCTTAACATTTACACTGCACATATGAAGTTAAGGACATGACGTCCTAAAGTTTAACAACAGAAGATGCATACAGGACACTCTGTCCTTAATATTTACACAACATTCATAGAGTTAATATTTACACAACACTCATAAAGCTAAGGACACTATGTCCTTAACATTTACGCTGCACACATGAAGTTAAAGACACCATGTCTTTAATATTCACACTACACATATGAAGTAAAGGATATGAGGTTTTAAAGTTTAACACCAGAAGGTGCAAATACAAGTTAAGGACATTATGTCCTTAACATTTACACTGCACATATGAAGTTAAGGACATGATGTCCTAAAGTTTAACAACGGAAGGTGCAAATACATGACACTTTATCCTTAATATTTACAAAGCACTCATGAAGTTAAGGACACCATGTCCTTAATATTTACGCAACATCCATGTCTAGTATAGGGGTATTTTCGTCCGGGCAGATAAAAATTTATTAAACAATGGCTAAAGAGTAAATACATTTTAAACAGCACTAAAGAGTAAAAATATTTCTAATTAGTGGCTAACAGTACACTTCCCCCTCAAATTGTAGTCCTAAAAATAGCATGACCAATCAAATTTACTTTAAGAAGTGAAATGTGGGCAAACTTCCCAAACTAACAATTTACTACTTCTTGGATAAAAAAAACACAATTTACTAGTACTTGACATGTCTCAGTATATTATACATGAACTTTTCCATTCTTTAATTCCCTTATTATATATACTTAATTAAAAGAAAAAAGCAGTATAAGAACCTTAATCCTTCAATTGCGAGAAAAGTTATTTTAGACTTGTGAATGGAGATAGCATTAATTAGTATTTCTAAATTTTCTACCTTTCTACATTCTTTTCTGGCGGCACAAGTGGTGATATTTCTTATTATGCAAATATTAATTCCTAAATTAACCTATATATGCATGTTCTTGCGTCAAAACCCTCCCGATAACATGGTAAAAGTATATATTGACCTACTTTTTTTTATTATTATTATTATTAGTATCGACTTATAATAATTACAAATCATAAATATATTGGCGAAAAGTATAAATTAAATTACACTAGCAAGAATATAGAATATAGATGGGATATATGGGAATTCATAACAATGTACTTGGAAGTCTGTAATTTCGAATTAGTTATAGGTCAAGAGTTTAGTAGTTGTAGGACTATCTAACTTGCTTTGAGTAAATTAACACACACTAATAATCAAACAATTAATTAATTCAAGGATTATTATTCATTTTGAGGCTATATTTTCTATTAAACAGTATTTTACGTTAAAGCCATTAAATTCGAATTGGTGTCGGGAAATCTCACATTAAAAATAAAGCGATTTCTAATAAGGATAACTTTGTACTCAAGATTCAAATCCGATACCTATAATTAATAATGAAAGAATAATTATCAATCTGCCACGATCCTTATTGGTAAACATTATTTTATGTTGCACAAAGATGAGAACTGCTTTATAAAGGCAGCTTGAAGGTAACTTAAAGATTCCTTTGTTTGACTGGATCGAATTAATTTAAAAGGATCACGTGAGTTTGAGAGACTTTAAGAAGTAGTAATCTTTTACATAAGTATTTATTTAGATAAGGAAAAGTATACGTTGACCTAATCTGTTAACCTTACTTTATTTTTCGAAGGTAGGCAAATATTGAAGTAAACTGTCCTACTCATTAATTATATTCGGAGATAAGTAAGTAAATTTAAAGCAAAATGAAAAATACTACCCCTTCGGTTTATTTTAATTAATGTTTTGACTGTTTTCATATATATTAAGGGATCCGCTTTTTAATATTAATTAACAATAAAATTAATCGTATTCATCTTAATTTTGTTTATTGTAAATACAATAAATGCTCCTCGGCTTTTCACTCCAAGGGTAACTTTGAAAAAAAAAGTTAAAAAATTAATTAAAGTGAACCGAAAGGACCGAGTACTAGTAGCATACTCTCAACTGTTAAAAGGCATTGATAAAAAATAAAATACTACTCTATATATCGGGATTCACATCAACGAATTTCTGAAATAGAAGCGTGAGATGAAAAAGATTAGCGTAAGGTAATCACATATTCTTTTGAAATAACATTCTTTCTGGTAATAAAGATAGCCTAGACGTTTAGACATATATTATTTGCAAATTAATGTTTGTTTTAATATATATATATATACACACACCCCCACTACTATATAGAAAGACGGGCTTAAAGATACAAAAGTTTGGCTTTTAGAAGTCAAAAAAGTGTTATATTTTTACATAAATAGTTAATTGGATTTACTGTTTACTTTTTTTAAACTGATATACATAAATTATATGCTGATTATATATGATTAAACACATATTATATACAAATTATATACGATTATATGTACAATAAACATGAATTATGCATATATTATACATCTGACGATTACTTTTTATTAGGTGATTGAGTGGGCGGTTGCTTTGAGTTATGATCATGAAAGACAATAATATTTTAGTCAACGATCAAGTACAAAGCTTGTGATGAAGTATATGTTAGGACATATAAAGATCATTGAGATCAGTGTGTTGTAGGGGTGGGGGTGGGGGTGGGGTTTACTCTTTGTTTAAAACGTTGCAAAATAACTCATACAAGAGAAAAGGTTCACTTGTTTCCATTCTTTAGTTTTCTCTACTCAATCTCTCTAACATGTCTAGTTTTGACAAATCCATTGCCCTTAGCATTTGCAAAACTGTTATAATTTGTGGTTTAGTCCTATACTTGGGTTCAATAATCTTTTTCAATGACTCTGAGTGCCCATCTTCTTATCTTTTCTCTTCCTTAAAATTCCCAATTAGATCATCAAATGTTGCACAAACCAAAAATCCCACAAATATTAACCATCTCCTTTTTGGACTTTTAGGATCAGAAAAAGCATGGCATCATAGAAAATCCTATATTGAATCTTGGTGGAGACCAAATATTACAAGAGGTCATCTTTTACTGGATTTTCCTCCTAAGGGTAATCTTTTACCATGGTCAATAAATTCACCTCCTTATAAAATATCCGATGATGTTCCAAAACTAGTTAAAGAAACCAAACATGTTGATTCAAGAGTTTTAAGAATGGTTCATGGGATTATGGAGGTATTGAGAGAAGAACATGAAGGGGTAAGATGGGTAATTATGGGGGACGACGACTCAATATTTTTTGTGGATAATATGGTTGATATTCTTGCACAATATGATCATACTAAGTATTATTATATCGGAGGACACTCGGAATTTATCTTGTCGAATTATTGGTACTCATTTCATGAAGCTTTTGGTGGAGCTGGAATTATTTTGAGTTATCCTTTGGCTAGAGCATTTGCAAAAAATATAATGTCTTGCTTAAAGAGATATTCTCACTTGAAATCTGCTGATAGAACTACAATGCTTTGCATTTCTGATATTGGAGTCAACCTTTCTCCTCTTCAAGGTATTCATCAGGTAACTTTTCTTTTCGGTTTTAACCGGTAAAAAAAAATTACGCTATCAGTATATTTTAATCTGTTATAGATCCTATTGTTTGATAGCTCGTTCTAAGGAGATCTATCTTAGTTAAATTTTTTTTAACTATTTACACTGTCAATGTATTCAGTAGGATATGTCTTATCAACTAATTAGATTAAGTATACAATTTTTTTCCCTTAAATAATATTTGAATATTTATTACTTGCAGATTGATCTACGTGGTGACATATCTGGATTTCTATCATATCATCCAAAGTCTTTATTAACATCCCTTCACCATTTTGATATGGTTGATCCAATTTTTCCCTCAATGGATCGTGCCCAATCTAGTTTCCACCTCCAAAATGCTGCAAATTATGATCAATCACGTATGTTACAACAAACCATATGCCACCATAGGTCAAAAAATTGGACATTTTCAGTTTCTTGGGGATATTCAGCTCACATTTATGAGAAAATTATGCCTAGAAGTTGGATACAAAATCCTATTGTAACATTCAAGACCTGGCAACCAAGTCCTAGTCCACCATATTATATGTTTGATGTTAGAAGTCCTTCTTGGGATCCTTGTGAAGCTCCTCATGTATTTTTCTTCAAATCTGTTGAGAGAAATCCAAGAAATGAAATTGTTACTATTTACACTAGAGAATGGCCTAGAGGAATTGGAGCTTGTTTGTCTACTGGAAATTATTCTGCAGAATATGTTTCTGAAATTCATGTTTACTCACCAGCAACAAAACGTATTGAGGTAATGTTTTCTACCGTCATAATCTCCCAAAATTTATGTATGAGTTTAACTTTTATACACGGACAATAAGGGTGTCAAATGACGGGTTGGGCTAATTTTGGACGGGTCAAAACGGGTTGAGTTAATAATTGGGTGGGTAAAATGACTCATTCAAAAGTTACTTAGGCTAAGATGGGCTGAGTCCGGATGAGCTAACATTTGGGTCATAACCTAACCCGCCCAACTCTTATCAAGCTTTACTTAATATGTGTTGTTTTCTTATAAATATATTATTACTAAATAAGACTTTTTTAAAATTTGTTATGGTCATATATAACATATCAAACAAAAAAAAATTATTTCTAAGATATTTTGGCAAAGTTACTCATGGATTAATTTGGACTAAAAATCAGTCCAACGTTAGTGCTGAGATGGGTTGAGTCAATATGAACTAAGCTCATAAATAGGCGAGTCAATAACCAGTCCAACCTTGGGCAGGTTATTTGGGCCTGAGACAAATTTGATAGCCCTAACTATCAATGTAAAATATTCTCTATTAGATAATCTGGAAGGGGAGCCTTGGAACAACGGTAAAGTTGTCTCCGTGTGACCTATAAATTATGGGTTCGAATCGTGGAAGCAGCCACTAATACTTGCATTAGAGTAGACTTTCTACATCACATCCCTTGGAATGCGGTCCCTCCCCGAACCCTATGTTAACACGAGATGCATTGCACTTAGTATCATCCATAGATAGTGGCAGGAATTAATAACCTCAAAATTAAGCAAATTGAGTCAAACCAAGAAAATCTCAAATATATATTTTCCTCGTCCTCCTCCCCAAAATAAAAAGGAAAAAAGGAAAAAAAAAAGTGAATATATAATAACATCTACTTGTGTAAAAATTACAAAATCCTCTACTCTTATCTCTATATTTTATTAATTTTTGTTTTTCTTTGTTCTTTTCAGATTGATAGATGTGAATGTTGTGACATAATCCTTGAGGCCGGATCCAATAAGGCTGATATCAAGTATAGGGAGTGTCAGTTAGATGAGATAATAGCTTGATCGATTTATCATTTAGTTGCTGTATAATATATATAATCATTTGTGTCAAATATTGTCTTCTTCATTTATTTTTCCCAAACAATAATTTTTATGTCGACACTAGAAACTACGAGTCATGTAAAGCTGAAGGAAATACTTCATCGTAGTTTGGAACATAAGAAAATTCTTGAGAGAGATAAGAACGGATGAAGCTAGATTATTAGGCACGAGTTTAGACGATTTTAATATAGCTTTTGCTTAGACTATATATTTGTATAGAAAATACATTAAATATGTAGTATATATTTAAATGTAAATTTAATAACTAAAATAAACTATGCATTCAATGGCAAGTTCAGAATCTATAAACTCCAAATTCTTACTCTAGCTGGGAAGTATGAATTATTTATTATTTATATGACTGCTGAAGCATCATACGTTCCAAATCCATAATTAATTCTCAATCGGAGTCCAAAAAGTACTTTAAATTCATAATTTTCTAATTTTGGGAGCCTCATTCCTTCTAATTAAATCTCATGTTTTTAGTAATAAAAAAAGTAGTAGTAATATATGCTTGTACAAAACTCAAATACTAGTTTAGAATCCTTACCTCAAACCAATATGATGATCCTTATTCATGTACTTCTTTCCCTAGTTGTAGTATTAATGTTTTTTTTGTATTTTTTATTTTTAAATCGATATTATTATTTGATGTTTTTTTTGCTTCATTTTTTATTTTTCTGGCTGTTATTATTATTTGTTTTCCTTATAAGTTCTTTATCATTAATACCAACTTAGCTGTTCGGCGCTGCTATTGGCATAACAACCAGTACACTATAGGCTAGCCCAACCCAGTCCTTTCGTACTAGGGTTGGCTCCTCGCAATTCTTTCTTTAACACCAACGGTAGATAGGAACAGAATTGTCTCACGACATTCTAAACCCAACTCACGTACCACTTGAATCGGCGAACATGTACTTTAGTACGAGTATGAAGGATGTAGTGGCCGTAATTATCTGTCCACTCAAGGCGTTGCAAGCAAATGGTTTTTGAAAAGCGTTAAAAATCGTAGTCAACATCTTTCTAGTGCTTCAGCGGGCTTTGGCCTTTTTTTGTTATAGGTATTTAACTGGTTCGGAAGATAAACTATCAGTCAATGACGTTGTTCCCCTTCCTCTCTTTTTTTGTTTCAAGCATGGACTGTTGTAATTTTGCTTTATTGAACCGAGGGTCTTCCGGAAATAGGTTCTCTATCTTTACGAGCTAGGGGTAAGGACTGCATACATACTATCCTCCCCAGACCCTACTTAATTATAAGAATATAGTGGGTATATTGTTATTGTTGTTGCTGTATTTCATCAAGAACTCCAACATGTAGCTTAAATTAAGTACCAAAAATGAAGTTGCAATACGGAATTGGCGAACTCTATCATTTATCTTTGTGCGAATCCTATTACCCTTGCATTACTTTGGTCACGTAGGAGTCAAAGTAAGCTTATATATACTTGACCAACTTTCCATAAACATCATCATTAAAACAAAATCGGAAGCTTATGATTAGGATTGGGGGTTTTGATATAGCAGAAGGTGGGGAATTCAAAAGACGTTTAAAAAGTTCATAAGGTAATAGGATCTTGGAAATACAGAGTATAGTTGAAATTTCGGCCTTAGTACATGAACATTTATGTTTTTCCGGAAAAAAAGCATAAGTAATCAAATGTATTTTCACTATCTAAAACCGTCCAGAAAAACGACTCGATTTTCGATTGATTTTAATTCGTCGAAATTAGGCTGGTCGTTAATAAATAGCTATCGAAGTTGATTGTAATTTCTGACTGATTTCGATTGGTCAATAAAATTTCACAAGCGATCAAAAAAGAAAAAATCTGTCGAAATAGTTGGTATTTTCCGACCGAAGTCGATCGGTATTAATTATGCAATTAAAAAATCCACTGTTTGGGAATCAAAACGAGGTTTGTACTGTGGCAGGATACTATTCTACCACTAATCACTAGTACATTTTGATTTAAGACTATCTCTTATTTTATTTGTACTCTTTAATCGCATTTTCGCACGAAAATAATCGATTTTAATCGATTTTATTAAAAATATAAAATTACCAACTTCGCCCCTACTTCACATGTTTCAGTATATTAATTAAAAATGAGCTTTTTTTTCCACCTTTTTCCTCTTATACTTCTTTAAGAAAACAAGTCAACGCGGTAGAACCTGAATCCTTCCATTGTGAGAAAAGGTGTTAATTTAAACTTGTAAAAGACGATTTTTAGTATTTTCAAAATGCAGATTAAATTAAATATATTCCTTGCTAGCTGGTCCAAGTGGTGATATTTCTTAGTAATGTAAATATTCTTAGACCTATGCATATTCTTGCGTCAAAATTAAAGTACCCCTCCTGATCATAATTAAAAGGTCTCTTCGGTGGGCCACATGGAATTAGGATTATTTTTAATTTTTTTTTCTACGTTTAGAGCAGAAAAATGAAAATTTTGAAATATAGTTGAAGATTTTAACATTGTTAAATGGATCTAATGTATAAAAACTTGAAGCAAGAAATACTTTTAATATTTGAAGAATGGATGTATATATAAGAGTTGTTATATCTATCTTTATAGGATGATAATATTTTAAAAAATAAAATAATTAACATAAAAAAAATTGATTCGTCATCTGTAACATTTGTCCATTTGCAATTTCAAGTAGCCGATTTATTGAATAAATTGTTTACCCTTAAATCCGGATAACAATTGAATTTGTTCGTAGTGCTAAGGATGTGTGAATTAATTTAATACAACGTAAAATATAATGGCAAGTAATTGAAATATAATAAGCAAAAGAATGATCAAGCTGCTATGGATTGCTGATAATGAAATGAAACACAATAAAAGACGATCGATTCTGATAAAAGACAGCTGAAGTACTTAGTATTTTTCTCGTATATGTTGTGTGTTACAATGAAGGTAGATACCCTTCTTATAGGTAAAAGAAGATTCCCACGTATGGTAAAAACCTACTTACAAGATAGAATCCCCTCAATTATGGGGTGGAATATCCCTAAAATAATGGTTTTACGTCTATGACGGTTGAGATCTTGACTCCCGCCGAGATATCAGGAATCCACGATATATCCGGTCGAAACTGATCCTTTTGTCACGAGATGTGCCTTCCTCGACCGATGGCGCCGATTGCCTTATTTCGGTCGCTCCAGTTCCGTACCCGACTTGCTGACCCCGGATTGAAGTAATTCGGTCTTGCGTTGTGCCTGGGCCCGATCCTCTTTACATGGTCGATTATATCCGACTCAATACATAAATGATTATAAATTGGATAGAGATTCATAACAATGAGACTTATATCCCAGAAGTTTATGCACCTCTAGATAATTAATTATACTATATAGTCCAAGACTTTAGTAACTGTAGATTGCTTTGAGTAAATTAACAGACTAATAATCAAACAACTAATTAATTAAAGAAACAGTCACTTTGAAGCTATTATCTAAAATTAATTTATTGTTGCACAAATAAAACAGCTGCATTATGAGTGGGAGCTGAAAGATAACTTAAAGATTCAATTCCTAAAAATTTCCTTGTGATGAACTTAAAGAGATAATATTGACTTGTTTAATTTATTAAATAAATCACATGAACCCAGAGCTATGAAGTAACCTTTACATTAAATATCTTGATAAGGAAAATTATACGTTGACCTAATTTTTTAACCTTAGTTTATTTTTAGTTAGGCAAATATTGAAGTAAAATGTCCTTTTCATTAATTATGCTCAAAGGCAAGTCAATAAATTTAAAGCAAAACAAAAATACTAGTATACTACTAGTAGCAAACTCTTTACTTTCTAAAAACGCTTGGATAAAATATAAATACTACTATCTTGTATTTTGCAAATTTCCTCAACGAATTTCTTTTTATATATATTTTGGTATAATCATTTGGTGTCACGAGTAGCTCAACTAATTCAGATTCACGTTGCATAAAGACTTTAAAGGGAAAAATGCTTTCTACTAGGAGTTTCTCTATTCTCATGTTCAAACCCGAGATCTTTAATTAAGAAGGGATCATACCATCCCGCCACTCCATCTAGATGTATCTCAACTAATTTCTGAAACAAAAGTGTGAAATAAAAAAGCAAGAGTATCGTAATTACATATTCTTTTGAAATAACATTCTGATAATCAAAAAAATATCATAGGCGCTTCGACATAAAATTAGTGTTTGTTTTAAGAAAAGGTATATCACAAATACTTAGAAAGATGGGTTTAAAGATACCAAATTTTGGCTTTAGAAAGTCAGAACATGTTTAGAAAAGACACAAAAATTTTACTCAAATAAATTATTACAAAGCCAATGTGACAAATTATGTTACAACGTACATATCATTATATTGTCAACTTCCAAAAGAAAAACAGTCTATGGTACTGTTGGGGTTTTTTTTTTTGGGG
>MCJB01001360.1:0-12803 GCA_002018475.1 Nicotiana obtusifolia | reverse complement strand
CCCCAACCCCCCCAAAAAAAACAAAAAAACAAAAAAAACGAATAAGATCCCCTCCCTTGATAACAGGTGAGGGGTGGAAGCCAAATGGCTGCACCGGAGCTTCTATTTTGCTTCTTAGGACAAGAAAAATTATGACATGAGAGCGCAGATCATAAACGATGAAGATCTCAAAATAGCTGAAACACAAATGATTAAGTGATCATACTCATCTAATCACACTCACCGAAGGTTGCTAGAAACTGCCATATAAACACCATAAGCTACACTGGTCGATAGAACAGGCAAAGTCTCCACCTCTTCGGACTTATCAACAGCCTTCTTAGCATTTAGTACTGCATTTGTCACTACTGTGCCAACCTGGTGGAAAAGAAATTAATTTCATTTAGGTACCTCTAGGACCCATATCATTGTGCAAAGAATTTTGTCCAAGAAAGAAAACAATCTTCAACAAAAGGCAAGAAAGAAAATATTAGTGATATGTTTGAACTGAGGTTAAATAAAAATTCTAATATAGAATCCATGACTCTTTTGAGGATTAATGACAGAAGTTATGCCAAAAACATTAATCACAGGACAGAGAGGTGATTCAAGTCAAAAAATTGCTCTTTTCCCTTCCAAAAACTTTCAACATTATCTTGGGTCAATGTGATTATCTTAGGATAAAAGTTCTAAACCAGGCTGCTACGAGTGAGATCCATTGGTGCACAACAACTAAGCTCAGCCTCAGCATAAGGAATGGGCACCAGGTTGCGTGCTATACAGCCATCCGCATACACTCTTCAAAATTTCTAGCCATTCCGTGGCTTCATGCAAAATCCGCAAATAGTGTTGCCTCTTACTTTTTGCATGAGAAAAGTTTCAGCTTTTCTCTGAGCAATTTTTCCTTGGGAAAAACTAGCTCAAAATAAAAGTCGAGCATTATATTTCTGGTATTTGTTAAACATTAAGAGTTTGATGGTGCAATGGGCTGTGTAAAACATTGTCATTCTAAAATTAGTTCACTTTTAAGCTTAGTATGATGGCTCAATTGAGTCATAGTTGAAATCTTAAAGTCACTATTCACCAGTTATGCAGGAAGAAACCCAGTGCCTTGAGCACAATTAGAAATCGTAGAGTGCATAGTAGGCACAAAATATAGGTACTTTTAGGGCATCAAGAGATGGTCAACCAAAGTTGAGGCATTGGACAACAACGAAGAAATTAATTATAGGGGAATGAAACACTAAACACCCTTGTATTCTTTTTCAAAACCTTTGATATCAGGAAAGAGTCCAAGAGTGTAGGGGACTTGGAGCGTATGGTATGTGCCTATTAGATGATTATGAACCTTTTGCATGCTATATGATAAGAAGTTTCAACAATGACCCTCAAAAGAGAATTTTGCTGGATAGCAAATGCTACTTATGTGGTAAGAAGCCTGGAAGTGTTAGCCACCTCTTTCTACAACTGCCCTACAGCAGACCAACTATGACAACTCTTCCTCAACATTGTTAATCTTCAGTGGATTATCCTAAGACTACAGAACAAATGTTGAAATGTTGGAGCAGGAAATGGACTCAAGGAAAGATAAAATGGTGGAACACAATTCCCCCAATCCATATGGTGAATAATATGGAAGGAATGGAACATGAACGGTTTTCAAGACAGTCAATTCCTTGCAAAATCAGCTCAATTGTACAATTGTATACTTTTGTTTTCTTTTGGGGTAAAGAGGAACTAGTAGATGAAGCAAAACTAGTTTTAGACTTCACAGAATCCTTACAAGACTACAGATTGGATTAATTTTGTTTTTGCTCGATATGTACAGCTAGAGCACATCCTTAGTGCTGGAGCAATAAAATTTACCTAACACTTCAAAAAATAATAATGACCTCACAAGCACATCACTAAAAGGATGAATAATGATAGGATCTTTACAGAAAAACAATCGACACCAACAATGAGTTCATTTGTAACATATAAGGATAAAGGCAAAGACGAAAAAGTCTCAGCACAAACACATCTAAGACGAAAAAATGAAAAGTTGAACATTACCAGGGAAGAGGCGGTTCCAACAGCAAAAAGTTTACTCCCGTTGCGCTACAAATTTGATTCAATCAAAACCAGTTATTAGTCAATAGTTCATTCTTGAAGTTTTAGTTCCCAAGAATGGGGCATGAAGTAAGACAAGAATTACATACCGCTATTGCACCTAATCTTTGCAGCAATGAGTACGATGTTCCAGGCAGGGCCATCTGTATATAATAGCAAGTCCAATTTTATTCTTTAACCTTTCTTAACGTACAACACCGTGTTTATGACCCGAATGAAATTTAAAATGATAAACTTAATGACCTGAAAGGCATTATCTGGGCAGTTGTAGAAGAAATTGGCAATTCGTCCAGCATTAACTGCCATTCGTGGTCGGAGAGAAACAGTAGGAGCAGGAAGATAGACGAGCATGAAATCTGCTATTACGGCCATCACCTATGCAGAACAAAGGCAAAATATTAAAGATAGAACTCTGCGACCATTGTTTGGTCCATAAGAGTGCATCGTTATCTTCCTTCTTCCTAAAAACAAAAGTTGCACTGAAAGGAATGGATTTCTGCAGCTAAACCGCATCGAGGAAGTGGACCATTTTCTTCAGAAGTACATGTATTGACAAAATGATAAACATTTCTGGATAAACATGTAGAACTTCTTAAAACCTGACCTTCTCACTTTCCAAGGATTAACAATACCTTGGAGGGAATCATCGGTGATTGTCCATGAAAATATCAGTTTCTCGTTCAAAATGGATAAACAACACCTTGGAGAGAATCCTCAATCATTTGCCGTTTAAAATCTAAGTTTCTCATTAACCAATGATACATGACATCTTGGAGAGAAACATCAATTATTTGTCCAAGGTAAATGGAAAATGTTTCGGGCAGTGAATTTGATCTACTTTAAAGAAAGATGAACTTCAGGAAAAAACAAAAGTTTTTGGAAATACAACATATATGGATAAAAGGAAATTGCTCCCGCGAAAGTGACGGCCTCCATGAAAGCTCAATAATTCTCACATCATAAAATCAGAGGAAGCAAAAATAGGTCCGCATGGAAGAAAATCTTGTTTTCTATTAGCATTACAAGCAAAAAAAAGAAAAATCAAATGAAAACAGATGCATATATTAGCAATCAGAAGAAGAACAACATACCACATCTGCCGCAACAATTTCCAGCTCGTTAAAAAAGTTTTCCCGGCGGCGCTCATACTCAGCAGCAGTCTGGAATAAAGCAGATTAAGTAACAAACAAATATTCGTACTATTTTGACAGCAGGAAAATAATACCAATTTGCTGTAGTGCACAGGTGAAAAATGAGTTACCAATTAAATGCACAGAAAAATAATCTCAATTTTCATACATAAACAGATATAGACAACACGAAAATAATCTGCAACAAAAAAGTAACATAACATTATTTTTCTTTTTGTTCACCAAGAACAGCCAGAGCAGCCTATCATGCTGAACATTCAAGATCTTTGGGAATGGAGTCCCTGTTAATTGGGGTGATTGGGAACATTTGCAATAAATTTTCCCTATACAGCACAATGAAAAACCATAATGTTGTTGACTCAAGTTTTTATGGACCCATACGCCCAAAGATACAAAGATGGATCTCTAGCTTAGCCAAGTATGGTGACAGTACAAGCCATAGTAATAGAGATAATAAAGTAGACCTACCAATATAAAAAATATAAAAATTATAAAGTAGACCTATCCCATAAGGAAAGCAATATGTGCAGGACAAAGGTTGGTAAATTATGCACGACTGAAAGGGAACATGAATCCAGAGAAGGAAATATAGCAGTTGGACTTTGGCAAGCGATCAAGACAAAAAGAGGATTCAGCCAATGAGGATTGCCGTCTAGCAACAACAACAACAACAACAAACTCAATGCAGTCCCACAAGTAGAGTCTGGGGAGGGTAGAGTGTAGGTAGACCTTACCCCTGCCTTTAAAAAGGCGGAGATGCTATTTCTGGTAGACCTTCGGCTCAGGAAGAGAAAGGGCAAACCAATCTGATAACCGAAGCGAAAATACAAAACTAATACTAAGTAATGCAATCAGAAAACCAAAACAAGGTAGCAACAAGTAATAACAGCAATCTAGGGATAAAACACGAATGACACTAAGTGATGTATCAAAGCTACTGTGATAAACAAAGACAACACTCGGCTACCTAACCCTCTACACTTTATCATCAACCCCCACACCTTCCTATCCATGGTCAAGTCCTCAGTCAGCTGAAGCAACGCCATATCTTGCCTAATCACCTCTCCCCAATACTTCTTCGGCCTGCCTCTACCTCTTCGTTGGCCCTCCAATGCTAGCCTCTCACACCTCTTCACTGTGGCATCAGTGTCTGTCCTCTTAACATGTGCCGCATCAGCGCGTCGATTGCCAAGGCAAATAGAAATAGGCTAAGGGCTGACCCCTAATGCAACTCCATCACAACCGGGAAGTATTTCGAGTCCCTTCCCACTGTCACTTAAGTCTTAGCTCCATCGTACATGTCTTGAATAGCCCTAATGTATGCAACAGGAATGCCTTGAACCTCCAAACATCTCCACAACACCTCTCTTGGCACTTTATCATAAGCCTTCTCTAAGACGACGAACACAATATGTAAATCCCGCCTCCTCTCCCATACTGCTCCATCAACCTCCTAACGAAATGAATAGCTTCTGTAGTAGAACGCCCCGGCATAAATCCGAATTGGTACTCTAAAATAGACACAATCTTCCTCACCCTCTGCTCTACTACCCTCTCCCATACTTTCATAGTATGGCTCAGTAGTTTGATACCCCGATAGTTGTTGCAATTTTGGATATCACCCTTGTTCTTATACAACGGGATCATCGTACTCCATCTCCATTCCTCAGACATCTTCGTCCTAAAAATGACATTGAATAGCCTAGTTAGCCATTCTAAGCCAGCCCTACCCACGCTCTTCCAAAATCCCACCGGGGTTTCGTATGGCACGGTCGCTCTTCCCTGCTTTTCTTATGCATAGCCCCTTCTACCTCCTCAACTTTTATACGTCTACAATACTCAAAGTCCCGACGACTTCCGGATTGTTCTAAGGCACCCAGCACAATGCTCCTATCCCCCTCTTCATTCAAGAGTTTATGGAAGTAAGCCTGCCATCTCCGACGAATAAGTGCTTCATCCAACAACACTCTATCGTCCTCATCCTTGATGCACTTCACTTGGTCCAGATCACGGGCCTTCCTCTCACGCACCTTGGCTAGCCTGTACAACTTCTTATCCCCTCTCTTGCCTCCAAGTTCTTCATATAGGCGTTCAAATGCGGCAGTCTTAGCCGCAGATACTGCTAACTTCGCTTCCTTCTAAGCCACTTTATACCACTCCGCCTTCTAGTACTACAGATAAATAATCCACAGCAATGACTTTGGAATTTCCCACTTCTTAAAGCAAAGATGAAGCAGTTGCATGCTTGCACAAGAAAAAGAGTCCTTTATCGAACATAACAATTATCGACCATGAGAAACAAGTTTCCCATAGCTGCTCCAAATGCTTCTCTGACTAGTCACATGAAACTATATTGGTTATGTCTATACGAGTATAATTTTTTTTCTATGTATTTCTTTCTCCTGTAAAGAAGTTGAAGCTGACTTGCAACCAGGGGTGTGGCCTAGTGGTCAATGAAGTGAGTTGAGAATCATGAGGTCTTAGGTTCAAATCTTTACTAGGCAAAAAACACTAGGTGATTTCTTCCATCTATCCAAGCCTTGATGGACATAATTACTCGATACCTGTATTGGTGGGAGGTAATAGGTAACAATGGAATTAGTCGAAGCGTATGCAAGCTAGCCCATACACTACGGTTATTAATAAAAAAAGGAAGTTGAAGCTCACTCCGGGTAATCCAATTTTGGCCATATAAGAAGCCCACGAAACAACCTTTGAAATACTCCATTAAAACATCTCCACCCTGATCCCAACCCTCAAAGACCCTCAAAACTGCATCCGGATGAGGGGTCTGTGCAACCAGAGTTCATGGCTATCCAGCTAACCCAAATGGGCCCAGCTTTACAACAAAGAGAAAGGAGAGGATGAATCCAATACTCTCATTAAATTTCATCTTACCTGATCAGTAAACAAACATGACATTTTACCAAGCATAACATACATAAAATAAAAGTTAGCAAACCCGATGTTCCATTATAACTAAAGAGAAACTTCAAATATTCTTCTCGTTAGCATGACCACAGGGGACGTTAAGGACTTGAAAGGATTCTTGGAAAGCATCTCGAAACTAGATGTTTTGACTATTATTTAAAGAACAAAAATTGAAGAAAGGGAAAGAGATAAACAAAAACTTGTAGACTTTCCCTGGTTCAAATAAATTTTTGAAGGCTGCACGGTAAAGCACAAAGCACTCCCCACTTTTCATCATCTTGCTCTCCTACATGGTAAGCTTACTCCTATTGTCAACAATCCCCGGATAGTTATATTACTCAAAAAAATATATATAATTTTTAATTTTTTTCTAGAGTAGGATTTCACCTTTCACTCACCCCAAATGCAGTTCAACTAAAGTCTTAACATCAAAATACCATCAAAGTCTTAACATCAAACACAAAACAATGAAAGAAAAAGGCCTATTTTTTAAAAAAAAATAAATAAATTCCAGAAAAAGCAAGTACAACGTTTTTCTTCATAATCCAAGTGTGCTTCAAGACTGCATCCTAATAGTTAAACGAGAGAAAATAAACACATAATATGAGCTCGATAAATCTTCTTTGTTGTTAGTTTATTATGAGTCAATGCTCATATTATCTTAACCGATGTCTCTCCCAATGATGGTTTCATGATCGACTCCAACACTTCAGCAAACAGACAATAGCCAAATTAACAAATATCCTCCCAAAATTTCAATCTTTACTCCCAACAACTCTACCCTCTTGCAGCAATCTTAATTTTTGCATAAAAGTCTCTAGTTCATCCATATTATATTCGTCATGGCAGTTAAAACTTAAAAATTCTACATCCTATAGTATGTCTCCCGTCTAGGAAATCACTACAAATGTGTCAAAAGGACAACCAAATACTACCTTATCCATCCATAATTAAACCCAATTTTGACCAACTTCCAAAGTTACATGACCTAGATAAATTCACCTTTTAATAATAGACCCGACATTTAAAAACTATAGTAAAATTACAAATTTTTACCATTTCAGCATGACACATAGTACAGAAAAAATGAAAGAAAAGTCTCTTATATTTAGGGGTAGGTTCAAAATGGTCCCTTAAATATACTCCTGAGTAGTTTTGGTCCTTTAAGTTTGCGCTCACTTTTGGTCTTCGTCAAATATTTAACAAACTAAAGAAAGTAACAAAGGTGTTAGGTCCCGTTAATTAACAAGTACCCAACCACCTAGAAACGCATGCCTTCCCACTAGAAAATCACCTAAAATGTGTCAGAAAGTCCAGTCAGATAGCAAATATTTTTAAAATCAAGGCAAAATAAGTAAAAAAGCATTGAACTTTAGGGTCGAAACTAGTAAATTTTCAAAAATTGACGTGCTAATGCAAATTCCCAACCTTGGTGAATATACCAACGCCACATTCCATAGCAACCTTAGCTAAGAAAAGATCATCTGCCAAAAGCCGCTCCCTAAACCCTCCAAACTGAAGCAACCATGCAAATAATGGAGATTTCTCTAGCTCAAAGAACCTTAATACTATGGATCCAGGTATTCTCCCATCCTCTATCGCCGCCTTCATATCCTTGGGCAAACTCTCCAATGACCTACCTACAGAAGCAGATACGGATCCAAAATTTAAATGAGTTTAACTTATATGCACTTAAAGTGTAAAAAAAATTACACAGTCAGATCAATTATAAGCATTAATTGGTAATCTAATAAAAGGTAACTACTGCTAACTGGCTAAAATTCATGATAGTATAAAGAAAAAAAATACAGTCCGCATATATAACTTAAATCCAATTTAAATTAGTAAATACAGATTATGATTGCACGACAGAGAGGAATTCAGGAATTTATATCGGTTCAAATTAATATATGTATTTTATTTATTTATTTGAAAAAAATCACTGTATATATAGAGTGAGGTAAGAACAGCGAGTTACCTGCCTCCGTCAATGCCATTAAAGCTTCCTTTTTGTTGTTTTTCTGATCGCCGCTCTCCTCGTTATCACCACCGCCGCCACCTCCGCCGTTTCCACTGCTGCCTCCGTTACCTCCGTTGAAATTATCGTCTCCACCGCTGCCGCCAGAAGCAGCGAAGGACAAGAGCAGGAATGTGCGGCGGCTGGCGGTGAAATTAGGGCGGGAATTCATGGAGAGCGAGAGGGAAGTAACACGAGCTGTCGTTGTGTTGACGGCGTTAGAGATGGAAACGGAGGTGCGAAAGGGTGAAGAAGGTGGTGAGGCGAATGTGCCGCTGTAGCGCGTTATCGTCGGATGGAAGTTGACGGCGGCTGCGGCGGCGGCGGCGATCGGCATGTTTGTGGGTTTGTGGTTAATGCCTTTTTGCTGTTTGATCTTTTGCTGCTGTTTATATATATATACTGTTTTTGTTTTGTGTTTTTTTCTATCTGAATAGGTGAGAGTAGCTGTTTGAGTGAACGTTTAGTACTATGGTTTGCAGAAGAGAGTGGGAGATGTGTTTGATGGGAGTTTAGGTATTTATGAGGAAGAAATAGATAAGTATGCCCACGCGCACAAAAACATAGGTGGACTGCACGCTCACCAACTTTGGTCCTAACACATTAGGGAAAAGTCAAAAATAGTCCGATTTATAACTGATAATTGACAAATAGTCACTGTTTTAAAAGTAATTTATATCTTTACTTTTTTATGTAAAGATATAATCTGAACAAAAACACCTTTAAAAATCTGAAAAACTTTCAGCATAATATGCTGGTGCTCGAATATTTTACACATGAGATTCCAATATTCTAGAACTTCATAATGTGCTAGAAATCCAATATAATACGCAGAAAGTTTAAATGGAGGAGCTTCATAATCCAGCATATTATGGTAGAAATTTTCATGCTGGAGTTCCAACATAATATTCTGAAAGTTTATATATAGGAGCTCCATAACTAATATGCTAGAACTTTTCGGGTTCCAGCAAAACAATGACTATTTTTCAATGATTTTACAAACGCTAACTATTTTTCGATTACCAGTCCTAAAACTGATTAGGTCGTACTATTTTCACACAATAGGTATACGCAAAAGACATCAACTATCGCTTTTGCACTTTTCCGAGATTTAAATTTGAGACTTTATGGTCCTCAATTTACTTTATTAATAATTACGCCGTACCTTTAGATGCAAGTAGTGTCATTATTACAAACAATGAAAAATACTATTTTTTTAATATAATATTTGATTCAACACGAAAGTTAAAGAAAAAGATCATTAATTGGTATTAAAAGAATATAATTAAAAAAAATATGTCATTAAATATTAAATGAGAAGTTTATAGTTAATTATTAAATATAAAAATATGTTACGTACTTTTTTTAACAAACTAAAAAATAAGGTGTCATATAAAATAAAAGATAAGTATTAATCTCACCATTTCATTTCTGAATCTTTTCTACTAAATATGAGATTTAAAATAGAAAAAAGACTCCTAAAACTTATAATTTAAGACGAGACATAATATTTTTATGACTATAAAATTATGACATCAAAAATAAAATAAAAAGCTTGAAATGAAATAATTTTTACATATAAAAAATATTATTCTATCTAGAACATATATTCAAAGAAAGAAAGAGTGCCCATAAGATGAATATGGTAGTAGTATGTACAGTCCAAAGAGAGGCTATTGACTAGCAAACTTTGGGAAGTCCGCATAGGTAAAAGTACATAGGCGCGTGTGTTACACGATGAAGCACAAGCGTGGATATGATGGAGTCGTCGTGTGGGGAGTATCGAAATATTAGTCGTCTAGCGGAAATGTCACGTGCTTCGTAAGTGGTTGGGGAATTAGACTTCCGCTTCGTTGTCTCAGCTATCCTTTTCCTGTTTACTTTCCGTTGGTTTTTATTTGTTCTTTTCCTTTAAATGAGTAGACTTTTGCTTACATCATTTTCATTAATAATACAAATATTATACATTTTGATAAAGTTTGGAGGGAGATAGTTTGGAGGCTAGAGTGTATATATTGCCTTCGTTAGGTTGATTATGTACATGTATGATAGGGTCGGCACTTAACTCTTTTTTTGTTTGCTCTGGCGATGAACGTACTGACGTGCCACATCCAAGGGGAAGTACCGTGATCCATGCTATTTGCAGATGATATTGTATTGATTGACGAGATGCGAGACGGTGTGAACGCGCAATTAAAGGTATGGAGGGAGATCGTGGAATCTAAAGGTTTCAAGTTAAGCAGGACCAAGACAGAATACTTTGAGTGTAAGTTCAATGGCGAGACTCGAGGAGGAGAAAGGGAGGTGAGGCTGGACTCGCATGTCATCCCTAGGAGAGGAAATTTATAGTACCTTGGGTCTATTATTCAAGGGGATATGGAGATTGATGAAGATGTCACACATCGTATTGAAGCGAGATGGATGAAACGAAAACTCGCTTCCCGGTGTTTTGTGTGACAAGAAGGTGCCACTGAAATTTAAGGGTAAGTTCTACAGAATGGTGGTCAGACCAATGATGTTGTATGGGGCTGAGTTTGGCCAGTCAAGATCGCTTATGTCCACAAGATGAAGGTAGCAGAGATGAGGATGTTGAGATGGATGTGCGGGCATACCAGGTTAGATATGATCAGAAATGAAGTTATTCGCGACAAGGTGGGTGTGACCCTATTAAGGACAAGATGCGGGAAGCGCGGCTTAGGTGGTTTGGTCAATGTGAGGAGGAGAAGCACAGATGCCCCGGTGAGGAAGTGTGAGAGGTTGACATTGGAGGGCCTACGGGAGGTAGAGGTAGGCCAAAGAAGAGGTGAGAAGAGGTGATTAGGCAAAATATGGCACAGGTTCAGCTGACCGAGGACATGATCCTTGATAGGAAGGTATGGAGGTCGAGGATTAGGGTAGTAAAGTAGGTAGTCTAGAGTGTTCATAGCAGTAGTATTAGCATGCAGTCTCGCTTCCTAAGACATAGAAACTGAATTTTCCAAAGGGCGTCAAGATTCTACTTTAAAAGGCAACAATCAAATAGAATCAATTACAACTTTAGTTTTGATTTCACTAGGTTCCTGTTAGTATTAGCTAGTGACGAAAAAATGTATTCTCTTTCTTAATTTTTAATTGCCGACTTTTGATTTTATACTCCTTTTTAAAAAAAAGTAAGTATGTATTTTATATTTTTACCCATAATAATTATATCATTTTAAAAAGTCTTAAAAAATAATTTAGAAAAGATTATTTAATGATAAGGATAAAAAAAAAAGATTATCTTTTTCTTGATTTGCTAAAATAGACAAATAAAAGTAAAAATATATTTTTAGTATAGTAAATAAGTAAAAGTGAATGGAAACAATATATCATCATTCAGAGGCGGAACCAGAATTTAAAGTTCATGGGTTCGGAATTCTAATTATTTTTAAGTTATTGGGTTCTAAATTAATAATTTACACATATTTAATAAATTTCTTAAGATAAATATAAAATTTGAACTAAAACTATTGGGTTCGACCGAATTCGTAATGGAAAGATTGATAAGAGAAGAGAATGCAAATTATCCTTCATTGTCATTAAGACTGGCTAATGGTCCGGTTCTAACCGGACCGGACCGGTTAGAACCGGACCAAATACACGAGGGGGGGTTGGGGTCCGGTCACGAAACGGCTCAGGGATTTAAAATCGGACGAACCGGTACTGTTTGGGGCCCGGACCGGCCGGACCGGACCGGACCGGAAATACTGCCAGCCTCTTCCTCTTTAAATTATAGCCGTTGCCAACGGCTATATTGATGAAATAGCCGTTGGGCAACGGCCAAAAACGGCTCTTTGCACCCCATAACCCCTCCATAACCCCCCTTAACTATTTTTTCTTATAAATACCCTATTATTTCATCATATTATTCACAAAAATCATCAAACTCTCTCTAATTCTCTCAAAATCATCTACAATATTGTTATTTTGTTACATTGGCTACTTGTGTAAAGTTTAACTTCTACAATTTTGGCTATTATTTATCAAGTGTTACTTGGAGTTGCTAAATTGCTATCAATTGAAGCTTCAAGTTTCAACTTCATTTCAATTATACGGCTATATTGGTTGGTCGTTCCTATCTCTACTCTTTAATTATTCTTTTGTGAAATATTTATTTTATTGGTTGTTATTTTATTTGCTTATTGCTATAAATTATAGTTACTCTTTAATTATACTTTTGTGAAATATTTATTTTATTGGTTGTTATTTTATTTGCTTATTGCTATAAATTATAGTTATGTCTCAAAGAGGTTCAATTGGAACTGGTAGTGTAGGGAGGGCACGTGGTCGTTCGGGAAATAAGGGTAAAGGAATTATGGGTAGTTCTACTTCTAATCAACACGTAGAGGAACATCAATATTATCATGATTTTAGCTCCTTTAACCCACTTGATTCACAAAACGTAGAAGCAGAATTTAATTACGAAACTGGGGTTAATTTAGAAGAACAACGTGAATTTGAGGCTAGTCCACCTGAAGTTCAGTCCGACTTGCCTCCCCCCGTACCTCCCATTAGAGCCCCGGTTCAACGTAAGGAAAGATCTGAGGTTTGGGAGTTTGTACAGAAAAACAAGGAAAATCAGACGGCTATTTGTG
>MCJB01001359.1:141835-181590 GCA_002018475.1 Nicotiana obtusifolia | reverse complement strand
CCCTGCCACACTCTTGTTGATACCAACTCCAAGCTTAGTGCTACTGAAGGGGAATTATTATCAGATGGGTCTCTATACCGCAGCATAGCCGGGGCATTACAGTATCTTACAATTACTAGACCAGACATCTCTTATGCGGTTCAACAGATTTGCCTTTTCATGCACGCACCAAGAGAGCCACACCTTGCTTTCATGAAACGGGTCTTGAGATACATTCATGGCACTATAGATCTCGGTCTTCGGATTTCAGCATCTCCTGATCATGCTTTGGTCGCCTACTCTGACGCCGACTGGGGGGGATGCCCGGATACTAGACGTTCTACATCAGGCTATTGCATATTTCTGGGAAACAATCTCATCTCTTGGTCTTCAAAACGACAACCTACCATATCCCGGTCCAGTGCTGAAGCCGAATATAGGGGGGTAGCAAATGCCGTAGCTGAAGCTACATGGATCCGTAATTTGCTTCTTGAGCTTCATGTTCCGGTCCCCAAAGCTACGGTAGTTTATTGTGACAACGTCTCAGCCGTTTATTTGTCAGGCAACCCCGTGCAGCACCAGCGTACCAAACACGTAGAGATGGATATTCACTTTGTTCGGGAGAAAGTTCAGATCGGTCACATTCGAGTTCTTCATGTGCCGTCTTCATCACAGTATGCGGACATCTTTACTAAAGGACTCCCGAGATACGTATTTGACTCGTTTCGATCCAGCTTAAACGTTTCAGCCTACCCACGTTCAAGCTGAGGGGGACTATTAGGAGAATATCTTTTATATTAGGAGATTATATTTTATATTAGGAGAGTATCTTTTATGTTAGGAGAATATCTTTTATTATTCCATATCTTCCATTGATTTGACTTAGTCTCTATACTAATATCTATTGGTCTTTGATTTGTATTCTAGCACTATAAATAGGGATCATGTAAACCATTGAGAATCAACAAAGAAGATCATATTCCTTCACGTTCAACATCTAACCGTTTGGAACTGCCCACGGCTACAGTCACTGCCTGAAGAAGGCTTGCCCTCCTAACTGTCTGTACTGTGGACTGCTAAGTTGACGTTTAGAGAGCGAGAAGGGAGAGGTTTGGCAGAAGATAAGGCACATTCGCTGTGTTTCTTCAGATCAAAAACTCACACGCGGTTGTGATCAAGGCATTAAGCTCTATATTTTGTTCATTTTTTACATCCTTTAATGCAATGTTTCCTCATTCTTATTTTGATGTGTTATACTGTTAAATGCCAATGTTCTTACATCTACAAAAGAGTCTATCATTTCTTAAAACTATCATTTGCTCCTCAGGATATGTATAGGTTTCTGGCTTAAGCTATCAGCTGAAGAAATAGCAGACTGTTTTTGCTCCTTAGCCACAAAAGGGAACATGTTCAAAGTCCAAAAGGATGAAAGTTTAATTTTATGCAGAAAAAAAAAAGGTATTTTTATCTTGACATTTCGTGCTTTTTTGAGGTAATTCATGTGCATATTGATTTAACTTTTTCATTTATTTTTTTGAAGATGAAGGAAATGGGAACTTTTGGAGGGGAGCATCTTATCGTTATACCAGATTTTGCCTGGACTAAACTATTATTCCAGGATTTAGCACAAGTCAAGAATTTGTTGAAGAGAAAAAAGGAACCAACATCTTTTTTTTTTTTTGGTTTACATAATTATCTAAATTCAACTAGATTTAGGGACTTATTCATATAAAAAAGAAGAACAGTCAGTCTCCCATATTTTATGATATATTAGGTTTTTTATTCTTTGAAGAAAAGCTCGTTCACTACACAACTTGATACTTTCTCCTATATTCTATTACTATCATAATGGCGTGAGGCGGCCACTTTTATTCTTCATTTTACTATTTTTCACCAATTTTCACTTTACAATAAAAATCTAACTTTTTCTTTGATAATCATGCCCAAACAAAATGAGACGCCTATATTACTGTTCTGGTATGAGTATTTTTTTTTCCCTTTTGGTTAAAGCAAGTTGAAACCACCAAATTCCGGCGGCTAACTTACACATACAATACGTTATACTTTTGTTTACTATATATAAAATTGGATGTTCTTGAGTAGTGTTAACTGATGAAACTGAATAACTTATTTCTTGTCTTTATAGATAACAATCAGAGTCATTATCTTTTGACAGCCAAGTAGTAGAATTTGCCATTAGAATCTCCAAATAGCCTGAACTAGCCACACACATTCAACTTCCATTAAACTTACTACTCCCCTTAGTGGTGATATGTGAAGGTGACACTATTGGGCCGAACGTGTCAAAATGGAGTGACTAGACGGATCAAAAAGCAATCCAAATTCACACACAAAATCTATGAAGAAAGATTACGTATAATTTGAAAGAACCGATTTGTCAATTTGACCCGTTTAAACACGCTCATAACCTATTTAATATGATCAGTTCGATTTGTCTAAATTTAATTCAGTCCAGCCCGTTCATTTGTCACCTCTGCAACAAATATATTTTTATTTTCCATAGCTGTAATTTAATCCGACCGGTTAGCTGGTACTGCGACAGGACCCTATGTTGGCCACTGGAATACAGTCCACAAAACCATCAAACTCTAAAGAAAAAGGTAAAAGTGGTCTACAGCTTTATCAAATCCAAAACAGCTTTTTAAATTCCAAGCCTTTAAACCCCTTTCGTGCCCAAAACTGATTTTTATTATAGCATTATTTATAACTCGTGCACCTCCTCCTTTGTCAGTCTTGATTCCACTTTATTCAATGGCGTTAAAACTCAATTCTTTTACTAACTTCTAGGGTAAAAAGATATTAAAAAATGTAAAAAAAAGTAAAAAAATATCCCTTTTTCATGCACACATTCAAAAAGCCACAGCCCCCAAAAGATTCCTGAACCGTTCACTCTTTGGTCATACGTGTTGTTTTCAAAATCTACTTTTCATATCTGCTTTGTCCTTTAAATAGAGTTTAAAAAACATGGTACAACCAATTTTGCACATTGTACAATATGCACAGGCATGAAGAGAGAGAACATGGACAATCACATGGGTGTTGGTGAATGGGACCCACAAACCATGTAGATAAATTGATGAATAGGCCCCACAATCAAGTGTCAGCACCATCCCATGTGCCTTTCTTTTCTTTTCCCCCTAATATATTAAAGAGGGGAAAAGGACAACTGCAATGAAGAGACAAATTCCTATAAAATAAAAAAAGGAATTACTATTAAAAAGCAAACACATTAAGAAAGAGACACCAATCAAGCTAATACATGAAATGAAACTTTCCTCAATTTTCCTCCTCCTTTTTCCTGTCTGTTTACATCTTGATTGACACTATCTAATGCCTTATCAAATTACAACAAAAGGTTGAAACAAAATAAAAAAGGGCAGCTGCTACATATGGTAGAGACACTACCATTTGATTTTTGTACCTAAAAAGCAGCTGCTACTACTCCTTATAATACTAATAAAACAATATGCCAAAGCATATTAGTATTAAACCCCATACAAAGTTACAACAAAACACTTTTCCTTTGCCTACTAAGTGAGTATTTCAAATTTACTTATATGGCATTTTCTTGACTGTACCTTCGCTTCAAGTCTTCATTAGTCTTCTGCTTTCTGCTTTCTGCATCTTCTGTACAACTGATTACAACAACATAACTTGGAGAAAAAAAACACTAAACCTTTGGTATGTCACACTAATACCCAAGAATATTGAGGGAAAGAGGAAGAACATTACAGTCCCAAAGGTTGATGCTTTGGATTTTTCTTTTCACCTATGGCTAATTTTCCTTTTTCTTTTAAGCTGTGGTCCAGCCTCAACTATCAGAAAGATATGAAAAAAAGATTTTAAAACATTACAACCCAGAGATGGGAAATGGCTGTCACACATCATATTTTATATGTATGCATATTTGTATAGTAGTAGTAGTAAGTAGTGTATGTGTTTGCTGGCTGCTGCTGGCTGGTTCTTGATACAGTAGTATTTTTGTTTTAAGTTACATTCGTCATCTTTCTTTCCTTCCTGTTGAAACAAATGACCACAAAAGACCAAAAAACAAGAAGCAACCAACATCAATAAAAGAACCAAGTACCAAGATGTTGGTAGTACTAATTAATTAGCCAAAGGATTAAAAATATATGTGACCACTTACCTAAACTAAGGAAGCTAAACTACGCAACATAACAAGCTGTCCAGGCCTACATTCCAATGGTGCCATGTCCTGAAGGGAACCTGCATTAATGTCCATTATTGGACTTTGCTTAGAATAAACATATCATATATAAACAAATAAGGAAGGATCTATATTAAGATACAATCGAGGGGTAAATCTAAACGTTTACCCTTAAAAAATATACTACTTAATAAAGAAGAGATTGGACAAACAAAGTGTAGTAGTGAAATGCACCTAGGCACTTGGAAGTAACATGATTTGAAAGGAGTGATGTCTAGTGCACTAGTAGCAGGAAACAAGGAGGAAGAAGGGATCATATTATTGTTAGCAGACGATGATGATGCGTTTAATCCAGCACCTTTGTCAGCTTCTCCAGTAGTAGCATCATTTGAGAAAGTTGTGATGAATTCTCCAACAGCTTTTGGTGATGCAAATGGACTATCTGGCAGATTATGCTCCAAACTGCTGAAATCAATCATTTATTGTTATATTTGCTTGAATCAGAACCATACAACAAAGAAATGCAGTTATTCAAAATGAGAAATTACCAAATGGATCAAGAAAGACTTCCATTTATCAAGTCCATTAACAGAGAGGTATCCAAAAGTAATAAATACTAGCTCTGGCCAATTTCTAATAGTAATAAGACAATGACCATTACCTTTCTTGAAAATCATTTTCTTCCTTCTTGGAACTTTCTTTGCCATTGCTATTTTCATCTTTAGATGTGTAGCAGTCCCTCTCCTTTGTAAGGAGATTTGGGTTCTTTTCTTCTGGGGAAAAAGCAGCAAAATTGGCCATTTTTGGAGCAAAACCATTCTCTGAAACAAAACAAACACCAAATATCATCTTCAATCTATTCAATCAACTAAGCTTCCATTTCCACCTAGTTAGTGTCAACAAAAATTATCCTTTTTCCGTAACAGAAAAATCTCCAAGGGCTAGCTCGCGACGGTCTGAATTTGGTGAATAATGGGACCGCCTCTTTACTCTTCTCCGCTTAAATACAAAGTGTTCGAACTTTTAACATATGTATCGGCAACATATATATCTATATTCTTTTCACTCTATTCAAGCAAAAATCAAGATATTATACCTTCTATGGCTTCTCGGCAGCTAAGGTTGGGGGAATGAACAAAATTTTGATTGAAGAAGCCAGGAGAGTGAGGTGGGGATGGGATGACAGCTCCCAAGGAAAGGGCACGGTGATGATTGCTCCTCTTGACATCAAGAAGCTGTAAATTCATCAGTCTCCTGCTTTGGAGCTCTATTGCTTGTTGCAGATCAGCTTGTTCTTCCAATTTTCTCCTCAACATCATGTCTTGACTATTGTAAAACATCCTTGCACCTATAAAAAAATAAGTCAATCAGAATAAGTAAATGAATTTAGCATTTGAAGGTTAAAACTTTTGGGGAGCCACCACAGTCTACTGATAAAAGAATACCAGAAATCAATCCCTAATGTTGTTACTTACCAAGCTGAATATCAAAAGGATCTCTGGAGTCTAGGCCAGTAGGACTACCACATCCAGTGAATTCTCCTCTCTCCATCTGCTGCTGTTGCTTCCTGCAATTTAATAACACCAAAAAAGAGAAGTATCAATATAAAGAATAGAAGGATCAATATAAACCACATACTTGTAACTGAAGGAATAATACCTAAACTTTTCTGGGACTTTGCCCTTTTCTTTGTATGGCTTGACAAGCACCCTAGCATCACATACAAAATGAGGATTTCCTTTGGCAAGAATGGTCTTCACGGTGTCTGGATAAACAAATGTAACAAAACCAAACATCCGCTTCTGCTGGTACGGAATCCTCACATCTTGAACAGGCCCATAAGTGCTAGAAAAGGCAAGATTCAAAAGAAATTTAAAGAAGGAAAAAACCTTTCAATAAGGGCCAAGCTTAATTCATTGAATTAACCAATTATACCTGAAATAATTGGAAACATCCTCTTCTTTGAAAGTACTGTCAGCTGGAAAAGTCAAGTAAATTTGCCTTGAACCTGGATTTGCTATCCCAGCTCCACCATTCAACCCAAAATCCCCTCTTTCAAAACGAATTCTGTTCAACTTATGCATGTCATCACCCATCATCAATGCAGCAGCAGCAGCTGCTCTGTAGAAAGCCAAGAATCAGTCTAAAGTTCCAATTCAAAGACAAAAAAAAAAAAGAAAGGGGTTTTGTTTTCAAACCTGGGACTCTCAGCAGACTGCTGCAACTGTTGCTGCTGAAGAAAGTTCATGCATTTGTTAGCAGCCACAGGAGAGAAAGGGAAGTTAGAAGAAGCCATGAGCTGAGAAGCAGTGGTTAGTCTTTGCTGCTGAGCTGTTGACTTAGATCTGAGAAGTTGTTGACAATGCTGCTCCATCATCTCAAACTTGCTTGGTGACCCCACAACTTCAGAAACCACCTCTCCAGCACCATGTAGAAACCTACAGCTACTTCCATTCTTACAATACCCTCTAGCAAAATACAGACAAGGTTTCCAACCAAATCCCCCACTTTGGTCATCACCACCTAAAGAAATATCACTCACAGAGCAACTCCTTCTATGGGAAAGGCCGTTGACTGAGTTGCTACCCCAGTTGTATGAAGAGAAATCCCCACTTGGACTTGAGGCTAAATCTTGCTGCTGCTGCTGTGGGTAATAAACATCAGGATTTTTAGGACCCAAGGTTGGTGACCCATCATTCAAGAAAGAAAGTTGGTCCTGTAGTTGAAACTCATCTATCAAATCCATTTCTCCACTGCAATAAAAGGGTGGAGCAGAGGAATTCATAGTGGAGTTGCTGATTCCATTGGTGGAAGCACTAGGACTAACTAGATCAGTTTCTTGGAAGTCAGAGAAGCTAGGAGTAGTAGTACTCCAAGAAGCTGAAACAGTTGAAGAAGACTGGTTGTTACTAGTTATGCTAAGAGGTGAAGGAAGGTTAATACCACCAAGAATCCTTCCACCAGAAGAAGAATTCTGCCTTGAAAAAACACCACTAAAAGGTGAAGGAGAAGAAGGAGTTGAAGGTGTAGAAGAAGGTGAGTTTGAGGCAAGGCCAAGTTCTTTTCTTGCTTTAAGAATCACTGAGTGAACTAAAGCCTCTGGACCAAAAGCTAATCTAATCATTTCTTTCTCACCGTGGTCTTGTATCAGAAGAATCCCCATGATTTTTGAGGCATTTTCAGGATCCAAATTTTGAATTCTTTGGTAAACTATCTTAGTAGCTTCATATGCATCCATAATTTTGCAGTCTCTTTTAGGGTTGGTAGTAGATTCAACTCCAACCCTCAAACTTTTCCTGTTTTTCTTTTTGTCTTTCTTCAAGTAAAGACTCAAGAAAAAGATCCTTTCTTTTTCCACCACCAACTAGCAACTATACCAGCTGTTTCTTAACAGGATTTAAGCTGCTCTTTTTCTCTTAGTCTTCCTGCATAAAACAACCAAGAAAAAAGGAAAAGAGAGTGTTAAAGAGGAAAGTGGATAACTTTTAAAGTGGAAATCTCCCGTGGGGAAGATGAAAAAAGGAGAGGTTTTCATAGGGTTCCCTAAGTTGAAAGAAAATAAGGTAGTTGTATTTCTCTATAAAGAAAGCTGAAAGCTTTAGTTACAACAGCAAACTACAAACACGATAACAAAAAAACAAGAAACAAAAGAAAAGAAGGAAAGAAGAGTAAAGCTGGAAACTTTCTTTCTTTCCTCTTATTTATTTTACCACAAAGATTAGCACTGATCTCAGAAGTACATGAGCTTACCCATAAAAGATCTCTCCCTTTTTCTACTACAAAATCTTTCAACTTCCCTCTTTATTTCCACTTTCTTCCAATTTTCCTACATGGGGTTGTTAACAAACTAGACTATGAACTGCAAAAGAACTAAACGACCGCCCCTCTATATTTCTATGAGCAGCCTGCAAGTATCAGCAGGAGTAACAGCAGCAGCAGGAGCAGCTTGACAGCAACAGAAACAGCAAACCCATAAATATTTACTAGTAAGCAACAGTGTAGCACTTAATTTCAAAAACACCACCCACCCCCACTTAAAAACAACAGCTTTGTTTTTTGTGTTTATGGGATAGTGAGTAAAGCTATAATCTTTCTTCCTTTCTTTCTCTTTCTATACATACACAAATACTAGTCGTAACCTTTTTCAAGGAGATTAAAAAAAATAATCAGAAAGAAAGTAGGAAGAAAGAGAGGTGAGTGAGTGTGTGCTTAAGTGGATCCAGATCTATTGCACGTTCTCTCTTTGTTTTGCAATTTTAGCCTTCTGACACAGCGAGCCCTCCATATTTCCTCTACTTTCTTCTCTAATAGCTGCACCGAGGGTAGTGAATAATCCCAAGCGCGGCTTCGAGGCGCGTGTATTACACTCTCCCATGACATCTGTGGGACCCATCTTGTGTTTTTCATACTCAATAGTCTACCATTATTTTTTTGTTTTCCCCCGCCGCATAAGGTTTATAAAGGGAAAAAGCATTTCCTATTAAGAATATTTTTTAATTTCTTATTATTTTGAATCCGAAACTTTTAATTAAAAAAGTCTATTCATCTCACTGGAATTGGTGATTTATATGAATTACTCTCTCAAATAAATTTATTGAAAATAATTTTTCTATTTTTACAGAGATAAGAAAATAATTTGCATACGCTCTTGACTCTATTCTCCTCATACTTCGATAGTTAGATTTTTAATGGGTTTATTATTGTTGTTATTCTCTCAATTCTAATTTATGTAGCAATTTTTTCCTTTTCAATACGAAAATGAATGTCATCTTCACTTATTTAAAAATATAATATATCTTTATCATTTTTATTTTCTCTTTTATGAATTAATTTACAATTACATAAATATTTATAGTTCGTTTTAGATCATAAATTCTTTTTTATTTTAAAAAAAATTAAATTTTACGTCGAGTCAAATACCGATGCATAATTTGGGAGGGAAGAAGTATGAGCCTACGTTGATTGGCGTAGTTTTAACAATGCTTTGAGCCTGGAGGAGAAAAATGAGTTAATGCTCACTGCAACAATAGTTTCTTTCATATCCTTCGAATACTTTAGCTGTCCCAAGTAGAGTACTACATAAATGGATAGTCTCTAAAAAGCACATTCATCTTTTTTCACTCGAATATTTTATTATGAATTTCTTTGAACAGCATGATTACATTTTAGAGTAAGGGGGTGATGTGATGGTTCATTGTAATTATTTCGAAAAAGGGCGTTTGTTTCAAAAATAGCCAAAAAAATTTATTTGAGAATTCTTCTAATTTTTGCAGAATTTAACCAAACTGCATTAGAAAAATGTTTTCAGTTTTGTAAATTTTGATTGTTGTTATAAAATAAAGACTATAAATAAAATAAACTGAAGATAAGTATAGAGGGAGATTTAATATTATTCAACTTTAAACTCATACTCATCAGAAAGGAAGCAGCTGCGAGGTTTTTCTTGAGCTGTTTGTAAGCTGCCTGCATGAGCTGCTTGTAACCTGCCTGTTTAATAAGAAGCTGTTGCAAATCATTTCATTGAGTTGCTTGCTACCTGCCTACATCAGCTGCTTGTAGATAAACTTCAATAGAGTACCTAATGGATAATCTTCTTCAGAAAGATTATTTATAGTGGAGTAATAAATGAATATCCACAATATAATTATTTTCACAACACTCCCCCTTGAATGTTCATTAAAAGATATTCTGTCTCATTAAAATCTTACTAGGAAAAATCCAGTGGGAAAAATCTTAGTGAAGGAAAACGAGTAGACATATTTAGTAATACGCATTTCTAGCTGCCTCATTAAAAACCTTACAAGAAAAACCCATGGGAAAAATCTTAGTAAGAGCAAAAGAGTACAGCATGTATTTCACTCCCCTTGATGAAAACCTTATTTTAGATAATTGAGTCTCCACATTTCAATTGTGTATACCATCTTCTCAAAAGAAGTTGGCAAAAATTTAGTGAACAAATCTATTGGATTGTCACTTGGATGGATTTGTTGCACATCGATGTCACCATTTTTCTGAAGATCATGTGTATAGATAATTTTGGTCAAATGTGCTTCGTTCTATCTCCTTTTGTAAATCCTTCCTTTAATTGGGCAATACATGCAGCATTGTCTTTGTATAAAATTGTGGATCTTTTATCACATTCCAAACCATATTTTTCTTGAATAAAAGGACTCACTGATCTTAACCATACACATTCCCTACTTGCTTCATGAATGGCTATTATCTCACCATGATTTGAAGAAGTGACAACAATAGATTGCTTTGTGGAGCGCCAGGATATGACAGTATCTCTACATGTAAACACGTATCCGGTTTGAGATCGAGATTTAAGGGGATCAAATAAATAACCTGCATCTGCATAACCAACAAGATCTGCACTACCTTTGTTAGCATAAAGCAAACCTATATCGAGAGTTCCCTTCAAATATCACAAAATATGCTTAATCACGTTCCAATATTATATCTTGCTAGTAAATTAACAGATAATACTATGTCAGGCCTTGTAGCATTAGCAATATACATAAGTACACCAATTGCACTGAGATAGGGTATTTCAGGACCGAGGAGTTCCTCATCGTCTTCTGGAGGTCAAAACGGATCTTTATTCACTTCAAGTGATCGAACACCCATTGTGTACTTAATAGGTGTGCTTTGTCCATGTAAAAGCGTTTATAGACCCTACCTGTATAAGCAGATTAATGGATAAAGATCTCATCTGCTAAATATTCAATTTGCAGACCAAGACAAAATTTTATTTTTCCAAGATCTTCTATCTCAAATTCTTTCTTAAGATATTCAATTGTCTTTTGGAGCTCTTTTAGAGTTCCAACAATATTTATGTCATCAACATAAACAGCAAATATAACAAATTCTAATGTTATTTTTTTAATAAAAATATAGGGACAAATTACATCATTTATGTAACCTTCTTTCGGCAAATATTCACTGAGGCGATTATATCACATGCGTCCAGATTGATTTTAAACCGTACAAAGATCTTTGTAATTTGATCGAGTACATTTCTCGAGACTTTGAATTATATGCTTCAAGCATTTTAAATCTTTCAGAGATCTTCATATAAATTTAATCAAATGAGTCATATACTTTATGACTTGCACTTAAATGGCATGACATCTTCAGGTGTCTGGACTACAGGCTCGATCCTCACAATCTTTTACAATATTGTGTACCATATTGTATCAAATATATCGTTGACGATCATTTTTTATCGGTTCGCAAGCAACATAACTCGTTGAGAGCTCATCACTTTCTTTATTTTCAGGTACCTGAACTTCTTCTAGAGTTTCATGAAATATTACGTCGTGGGCTCTTCTAAAGCTTATTTTCTCCTTATTATGATCATTTGCTCAAATCCTTTTCAAGGATTGTTACCTTTTGACCCGATTGGTCTACCACGCTTCATGCGTACAGTAAACTCTATCTTTCAGGGACTTTACTTTTAATAGGAGCATTTACAGCTAAAATATGATATTTTATTTTGGATCAGCAAATGCTTCTGCCATTTGACTTGAATTATCTTCTAAGTGAGGATCATATTAATGATAATTCGATTTACATAGCATATTTTTCAGCTGTTTATTCCATTCCCTAAGTGTATTAGATAGTAAAAATATTTGGTTTCTGATCCTAAACAAATTGTGATGGAGAACTTATCATATACTGATGGTCTGATGCATACAAGTGCTGTTGTATGCAATTTAGAAAATCTTAGACCAACACGGAAAGCTTTGTTCTCATAAGAAATGATTTAGCTATTAACAGAAGATATTCAATGCCAAACCAGCTTGAATATACCAGCATTATCAAGATGAATTGTCTTGATTACATATTCTGGAAATTATGCTCTTAATTGAGAAAAGTAATTTCAAATGCCAAACTGCAGGTTGACAATAAACACACATGTAACCACCTCATATATGTATCTATAAGTGATTCACATGATAGGTGAATGAGCCCATATTAACCTTTTATATATTCCATAATTCAGGTGTCTTAGTCCGAACTTTAGGTGGTATAATCAATTTATTATGAGAACAAGCAACACAAGTGAATTTTTGAATAATCTTCTTGTTCTTCAATATATGTTTATCATAATTCTCAATTAGCTCATCATATTTAAGCCATATGGCAAATGTAAACTTCAAGTTTGTCATGGCATGTGCCATCTTTTAGTAAACTTCTAGTTTATTATGACACAATCTTTTGCATTAGTAAATTTTTAATTTACCGTGGCTACTTTTGTATCAGCAAATTTCTGTTTTACTGTAGCTATTTTGCCGCAGTAAAACTTCTGATTTACTGTAACCGCTTTTGCATTAATAAACTTCTGGTTTACTTTGATACATGATGTAGTACAAATAGAAGAATAAGGTGGGTAACTTCTCACATACATATTATTTTACCCCATATGATTATGGAAACATGAAGATTTTCCATCTTCTGGTCATTTGTAGTCTCAATATGATGGCCATTTGTATTAGTAAATTTAAGGTTTACTACAACACATGTTTTGATCAAAATAATATAATATGAATGACATATTTGTATATAAGCTCTTCGAGAGCCTTCATTTATTATCAACAATCTAATATTTATCGGACACTACTGGTGTCATGTGTCTTCTAGACAAACAGTTAGCTCTTCAAGAGCTTTTGATAAATTTTATACTACCAAATATTGCTCAGACACTTCTAGTGTCATGAGAGAAAATCATAATCAAATGAACAATATAAAGATAATTCTAAATTTATAAATGACGAAAATTAAGAATTTTAATATTTTTACCACTACATAATATTTTCCTGCTTCAGGAGGAAACTTTAATTATTTACTACTTCAGGAGAAATTTGAAATATGAAATATTGAAAATATATTCTCTCAATCGTATTACTTCTTCTGGGGGTGAATCGTAATATATTTATATCAAGAACGCGTTCATATTTAATATTGTTACATTCACTTTAGGAAATGGATTAATATTATCAAAGTTCTCTTCCTTTAAGAGATAGAACATAATTATCTGAACATGCATAATCATATCAAATTGTGATACTTTGAAACTCTTTTAAGATATTTGCTACTTCAGAAGCAAATCGAGGTATGCATATAATATAGAGAATTTTCTCTAACTTATTTTCATTGTAACAATAGCAAGCCTAAATTATCACTTATAGTGGTCATAGACATATAACACTTCTAATGGTTAACAAAACTTAGTTGCAATGAGATGTATGAAACATAGCCGCTTCCGGTGGCTGTACTCTGCTGGAGTTTAAGTGAACCATGAAGTTAAGTCATAACGATACTTAGAAAATATTACCACTGTTGATAATTATATATTTCTCACAAATTCTGCTGGAGTTTAGACGGATCTGACATTGTTATTCACCTTTTAGTCCTTCACTAAACGATTTAAGGAGGAAAATAAGTACAAAAATAGCAATTGTATAAGTATAAATAGTCCCCAACCACATAAATTACTGGTGTAGTCTCGCGACCATATAATAACTTAAGTAAAATCAATTTTTCTTTCCAATTTTGCGAGACCGCATCCAAGTAAAATGACATCTGCATCATTAGTTGGCTAGAAAGACGTGATGAACATGCGTGATAAACATATATTTAGAAAAAGAAACTTCGTACGTTGGAGTATTTGCACGAGATGGCAGAGTCTCGTGCTGATAACGTGTTATAAAATAAAGACTATAAATAAAATAAATTGAATACAAGTATAGAGAGAGATTGATATATTATTGCAACTTCAAACTCATGTACATAATGAACTGAAAACTCCTCTATTTATAGAAGAAAAGAAGCAGCTGCGAGGTTTTTCTTGAGCTGCTTGTAAGCTGCCTGCATGAGCTGCTTGCAATCTGCCTGTTTAATAAAAAGCTGCTGCAAATCATTTCATTGAGTTGCTTGCAACCTGCCTACATCAGCTGCTTGTAGATAAACTTCAATAGAGTACCTAATGGATAATCTTCTTCAGAAAGATTATTTATAGTGGAGTAATAAATGGATATCCACAATATAATTATTTTCACAACACTCCCCCTTGAATGTTCATTAAAAGATATTCTGTCCCATTAAAATCTATAGCGAAGTAATAAGTGGACATTCACAATATAATTATTTTCGTAACAATTACCACTTAAGAGATATTTTCCAGTTTTGCCAAAAGTAAACTTTTCCTCTGGTGATATTGGATTGAAAAACAAAAATTTGAAAAAATTGACAGCTTTATAGAAAACGTTTTTCCACATTTCCTGGAGACAAAGGCTAGGGACTTTATTGGACAAGTTCGGTGAGAATTTCCATAATTAATTGAATTCCCGTGCAGAGTCTCATCACAAAATAAATCTGAATATTACTTTATTTGTATACAAAGATATATAAGAAAATTAAATACTAGTTCTATATTGTGAGGTAAAAAAAATGTCATATAAGCAACAAATATTATTAATTGTTTAATGCAGGCCGGATATATTAGAGTTCAATTGAATTTATAACTTTAAATGCGAAGATATATTTATATTACTAAAATTGTAAAAATAATAAACATGAATCTATAACTCTACAAATATAATATTTTCACAATTAAAAATCTTAAAAGTTGAAACCGTATAATTTAAATTTTGTATCTGCCTCTGATTCAACGTTTAACATGTTTAGAAGATGAAGCCATAAAAATCAAATGTTAGGATAGATGTGATTAAATAAGATCGGATGAGATTAAAAATAATCGCATCCAATCCCAGATGTCCTATCACTAAGAAAGATTGAAGAATTCTCCAAACTTATAACTTATCCTAAGCACTGAGACAGGTCAAGCAAAATTGCCATATTGAAATGCTTGTTTTCGTTTTCCCTTATTACAAAGATTACCTTAAAAGTTGAGACAAATATATTCCTTTTTAATAAATGAACTTAACTATGCATATAGTAAATAACCTCATTAAAATAAAAAAAGAAAATTCTCCTTTTAGGAAATGATTTATACAAGATATTATAAGTTTCTTTCAAAAAAGAATAATTCTTGACTGAGTTTGACATGAAGGAGGTTTCAGAAAAGAAAATAAAATGGAAGGAAGGGAACATTATAAAAGGTTCTACTTCTATCCTTTTGAATGATTTCCCAAAATAAAACAGAAAAACAGCTGCTATTGCTAATTCCCTTTACTCTGTTTGAGAATTTTTTAACTTACTTAAGTTCATCATTAGGGATCACTAATAAGTCATGTCTTTCTGGCCCCACCAAACATATGGGGTCCAACGCTTTCACTTTCATTCTCTTCAGATATATATATATATATATACATACACACAATATAAATACATGATTAAAGAGGTGGGTGTAAGGGGGTGGGGCAGGAGTAGTGGTGTTACTCTCTCACTCAATCTAGTTGAATTATTGATTCTACTATCATTTATGATTACTATAATGTCAATAATGGAGATAGAAAGAAAGGGGAAAGTGTTGGCATGATAGGCCATAGTGTAAAATACAAATTAAAATAAAATAAAAAGGCTATTGGGGATTGATTGGAGATTTAGTTTTATTTTTCTTTTATTTATTTATAATTAAGATGTTGAAGTCAATTTGTGCGCGTCTTAACTAATTTCACGATGTATTGATTACTTTTCACCGGTACATGTACCAGTACTCTATTCATTCATCAAATATTATTGTAGATTTAGTTTTATAATTCATTTCAAGTATTATTTTAATTACATGACCTTTTACATATAAGATCAGAAAAATAATACAAGAGATCAACAAGTAAAATTTATATATATATATATATATATATATATATTTAGTTCAAATTTTGACTGATAAATGAAAATTAGTTTCCTTAGCATTTGTATGGAATATGAAAAGAAGCGAAGCTTTTCCTTCTTTTCTTTCTCTATTATCACTTGTCCTTTTATTGTCAAGATGTCCCACACAATTGAAATAATCATTTGTGTAGCTGAACATGAATAATCTCATTATTTATTTTATATAAAATTGCAAAGATTATACAACTGATACAATTTTTATAGTTTATTTGACAAAGACCGAAGAATTAAGCTGTACTATTTGCAAGTAGTTCAGGTAGCTCTAGTAGTAAGATACTCAAATTGATCGAAAATATGGTTTCATTTTGATTTAGGTTCTATTTTGATATATTAGTTGAAGTATCTCATACTCCATACTCCAGAGCATATAAGATATTTAAACACTTTGTTTTACTTTAATTTGTATATTCCAAATTAGCTGACCAACTTTTATTTTATTGTTTTAAAATTAACCCATTTTAATAAATTGGAAAATTCTCCAGCATAATGGAAATAACAATAAGATAAAAGGAAAACTTCCCCTCCCACATATTTTCATTATTCTATTATCAAAAGATGTCTCAGGTATTTTTTATTCTAAACGATATTCGACGTTTTTGAAGAGTTAACATTATCTTCCGTTCTGAACTTTCGTTCATTTAAAAATAATAGAACTCTAATTATATCTTCATATTCATGGTCGGTTTGAGCCTAGGGTTCGTAATTAGTAATTTAAGTGTGTACTTGAGAGATAAATGATTTTGATAAATCTGTAAATACCAAGGGGTGCATCTCTTCTATTATTTGCCACCACATCACCACTTATGTGCAACAATATTTATTCTCCAACAATCGAAAACTTTTTCTTTTCAATTTTTGTAAGAATGAAAATAGCAAAACCTTTTGTATCCAAACTTCAATTAGAGATCTCTTGCTATATTAATTTTCTTTTGTTTTTTTCAAAAAACGAATATAATGTAGTACAAAGTAACAAAGCGCAAGATTTGGGTTACAAGGACCACTAGGTGTATTCTCTTCTTTAGCTAAAACTAATATATAATCATTCTTGTAGAGTGTAGACACAATCTTTATTTCCTTAGGAGACAAATCAATACTAATGCCTAGTTTTACTTGTCATTTAGTTAATTGTGTCATATTACTAAAGACAATAGGACTTTTATTTTGTCTTTCCCTTCCCTAATTTCTTCTCTCAAATTGCCCAACTTTGTGCAATTAACGAGATCTCATATAGATGTAAAACCCCAAGATTTTAAAATCATTTTGTGAATGTTTTTCATTAAAACGATTAATTAGACTTAACTCATCCTACTCTATTTGGAAAGGAAACCAAAAACTAAGAGCACTCCTTGAGGAAATTTGAAGAAATCCAACATTAATCTAAAGAAATTCCTTAATATTAAGATAATTTTTGGTCCTAAAACAACACTAATTATAAAAAATATAATATTATATATACTAATATTTATAAATGTGCGTTGCACGTTAATATTAAAAAAGTTATTTTTGTAATTTAATATTTTATTCATATTTTTATAATAATATAGATAAATAGCTATATATATAGATATATATATATATATATATATATAAAATTAAGCTTTTTAGCTTTTTCACATGGGGAGAAGCGGGTAAGTGGACAATGGGCTCTGATTTTTCCTTTTTCATTACCAATGCGGCGAATCCTTGTGATGGAGCCCACGCCATCTTGCTTGTTGGGCCCAGCTATTGAGGATATCGACGTGTTCCTCACGCGCCTTACATGAAAGTGGAATCTTCAACACTTTGAAAACTTTTCTGTCTCACACTCACTCATATTGCTGTCGGATCAAATGCCAATGTGTTTGTTTATTCTACTTTTTTTTTTTTTTTAAATACATTAATTGTGGCAAGTGAAACATTATTTACTTCCAAATAAAAGTTGGCGGGTCTTCAATAAAAATAAAAATTGTTTGATCTATTACGTTTCCAGGTAGGAAAATGCTTTACTATGACAAGATTGGAATATACAAATCCAAATATCCACATTAATATTCGGAGTTTCATCTTCAAAAATTTAGTAAATGTATCCGATCAGTGCGAGGTGCTAATTTTTCATATTTTGCAAGAGGCTTTCAGCGGTTAATCTTGTCATTTCTCATCATTTTCAAAGTTACTGTCAGTGTCAGTAACAAAAGAATAGATTTCATCCGTATGACTTTATTTGCTTTGGATAAAATCGTTTAACAAATACAGCAAGCAATTCTATCGCTAAATTACAGAAAAACTGATACTTTTGGGTTTTGATAGTCAATCTTCTTATCTTTAATTAAAAGTTCGAATATGAATTTTTATGTTTTTTAGAAAAAAAATTCATATAGTTAGAAATGTACATAAAAGTTACTATACATTACAATAATCAAAAATATAAAATATTTAAAAGGTATCTAAAAAATCATGATCAAAGAATAATTTGTTAACTCTCGAAATTCGAAAATTGTCATTCTTCATATATGGGAAAGAGGGAGTAAAATATATTCCAAAATGGCCAGGTAAATAGAAGGGAAATAGATTTTTGAAGTTGTGAAAATATTTTTCCAAAGAAGTGAATTGCAGAGGGAATAGATTTAAAGACAAAGTGAAGGCTAAATCATTATCTGGGAAAAATGATTACCTCACCACACACAGTATCCTTTTTACGTATCCTCGCTTTTTGAATGGAGAATTGGAGATGTTGTCAACAAACGAACAACTGGTAATTCGTAACAGATTGACATCATTAATCTTATGGAGTATGAAAATTTTCATTAAAAACAACCTCATCATTACATCATTATAAAATTACTCCTATTCTTTTTCTAGAAATTCCAGTGACACTTGGCTTTTCGGTCAGTGCCTTTTTAGCATTTCAGTGTTACAAACTTCTTTGGAGAAATTGCTAAAGAAATACATATTGAAAATCTGGAAATATTTCATTTTTCGAACAAATTCTGTATTCATTTCCACCTTTCCTTATCCGGCTACGGCCTGCTCATATGGGAGAATATAATTCATCAACTTCTAGAATAATTGAATTATAAACGTGATTAAGATTAAATTGAGTGTTAATATGACTATGCGATAATAATATGTCAAAACAATAGATGATAAGTTAAAGAAAATACAAAATTGATCAACTTAAGAATTGATAAGTGAAAGAAATAAGCACATATACTTTATTGATTAAGGAAAAAGTATAAGCACTAGCAGTTTAAATTAGGAATTGAACTCGCAAATTATTAGATTTAACGCTCAATAGAAACTTCTAAAAAACTGTTCATACTAGTCGTTTAGAATAGAAACTAAATTTGCTTGCAATCAAATTAATTATCTATAAATATAAATGAGGTCGCTTAGCTCAAAGAAAAAACTTAATAATGTTCCAAACGGCTTATGTTGAATTGAAACTGATTAATAATTTGATTTATTTTAACTAAAAAGTTTCTGATTGATAACTTTGGCGGTTTTCCACCGAAAAAATTACAGAACTTTTGGAACAATCCTTAGTAGGGGTGATTATTGGGCGGATCAGGCAGATAATTATGTATACGGTTCGGGTTATCGGTTATTGGATTATAAATATAATAATCCGCTAGTCATCCAATAAGACAAAAGGCGAATTGGTATCGGATTAACAATTATCGGACGGTTTATCGGCTAAACCAAATAGAATTTTTTTTTAAGAATCATTCAATCAATACTAAACGGTTTCAAATCAATACCAAATTTGTAATACCATCTAAGATCTAACAGTATTTTTGAATTGAAGAGTCTTCTTCCATGTTCCAATCTAGTTCATATTCAAGACTACCAATACACGTATGAATCAATCAAACTTTTAGTAACATTCGTTCTTCACAAGAAATCCAGATTGTAAAACAAAATATCCAGAAAATTAGACTTAAAATGTTAGATGCATGCAAACAAGAACATAAAACCAGACAATCTAGCTATTACGGAAAACCAATGGACAATTCAACAAATTCCTTTCAATAGTACTTTATGTATATAGGGGTAAAGTATAAATATAAAAATTCTTAACGGATTAACGATTTACCCCATAAGAAAATTGAGTAATTCGTCCCCAAATCGTAAGTCGTTAATTATAAAATCCGTTCACCATCCATTATCCCAATAATCCGATTCCAATAAGCCAATAAGTCATCGATTCGATTCGATTCGATTCGGTTAACAGTTTCAGTTCGATTTTGAACTGTCCAGATATTTAGACAGTTAGAGTTTTACCTTTTCGTCAGTTTCACATGTGACGAAAGTTTTACTAGATCAGTTTACAAGTAGGAGTAACATTTTACATCAAATTTTTTTATAATTAAAAAGTTAATCAACTTCATTTAAATTTATAAAATCATTAAATTACTTTTTGTAACAAAAAAAGCACTCAACATTATCAAAATATCACAAAATGTATTAGGAGGAATCAAAGCAGAAAAAGTGTTAGTGGACATATAACCTTATTTTTATAGTAGTTGATAAAATTGAGTGACTGTTTTCGATTACAAAAATTTATGTAATAACTTTCTTGTATTACTTTGACGAAAATAGTTTTTTCATTGCAAAATAAATATAATAAATAAGATACAATAAAAAAAATAATGTGAATATATGTGAAATTAACCACGTAACAGATTTAGATAGCCCGAAATAATTGCGCTATCAATATCTTGTTCCATTAAAAAGCCGAAACCCAAAGAGGAGAGAAAAATTGTAATGTCTGATTCGCAGTCCCAAGAGATATAAAAGGACAATAATGAAAAGGTGGTAATGGTCTTGAATATTTGTTTTTTTTTTTTTTGGAGCATATTTGGTGAAGCAGACCCTTATGTTTTAGTTTAGGATTACGCGCTTAATTAGTTCTTGTAATCAATGACAGTATTAGTGAGTGGTCCATATATAATGATGAAGTGACAAGTTGGCCCGAAAGGATGGACACCGATCGGTTCAGTTTTATTTGGTTTTTGATTTGTGATTTTAATAATCAAAACCGACCATAATAACTTCGATTCGATTTATTCATGGTCGGTTCGATTTTTAGATTTCTCTTATAACATGAGTTTGTTTTCTCAACAACCTCGAAGAACCTTTCTGGTGCCTTCTTGTCTTGCAACAACCGAAGAAAGCTCAGAAATGTGTTCTGCCATGGTTAACCAACTTAGTGAACAAATGATAGATTTGAAATAAGAGAGTATATTTGCACCAAGAACAAATTACTGGAAGGGCAGTCTTAGTACCAGACCCTATTGGGCTATATTCCAACAATTTATATTACTACACTGTGTGATCGATAGTATCCGTTTCATTTTGCATGCTGTTTTCACTGTTTTATTTAATATGAAGTCATTCACCTACAATAAATAAATTTTGTATAATTGTCTGTCAAGAATCTATTTAGCTAACTGGGAGTTCAGTTATTCACCTATAATTCTGTTATTCACCAACAACTAGGAGTTCGGTTTCTCGGTTTCGGTTTAATTGGCCTCTCATATCATTCCATAACTAAAGTCTAAAAAACAATAAGAAGAGAAAACGAATTCACGTTATAAGTGTGTGGAATTATATGTTTAAAAAAAAAAAAAAGAACTGGTAAAAAAACTTCGGTTTAACCGAAAACCGAATTGTTACAACCGATCACCGAACTAAACACCGAACTTTTAAAAACTATAAACCACAAACCGATAATAAATCGAAAAAATTAAAATTATCGGTTCGATCGATTTTTTCGGTTCGATCGTTACTATGCCCTTGCTACTAAAATGGGCCTCGTGTTCCACGTATTCCATAGAATTAAGAAATGATTAAATCTACTCCTAAACTTTGTGAAAGATCTATATTTGCTCTGGTCAAATCTCGCTTGCCGTTATAAAATTGGGTTAGATTTGGCCTTATGACTAACGACATTGGCTTTTCAATACGTCAGCCTTTTTATCAAGGGAAATCTGCTAAATTTGCGTTGAACTATGTTACTTAATCAAGATTAAATGATAAATATGTGTATAAAAATATATATCTTCGTTAAACGATAAACGAGACTTGAAGTATGGGCATCTACGAATTAAACAATTGAATGAAGTAAGGTTAAAATCAAAATAAGATTTAGAACTCCAGAGATCTATTTTAAAAGAAATTTAAGGGTAACTATGCAAAATTATGCATGTATTGCCCATGAACTATATTACTTAATTACGATTAAGTAATCAATATGTATATAAAAGATATATATCTTGCATTAAGTCATAAATGAGACTCCAAGTATGAGCGTCTATATGGATTGAATAATTTAATGAAGAGGGGTTAAAAATAAAGTAAGATTTTATAATATATCGATCTAATTTAAAAGGAATTAAGGATGAAGTTAAGCGCGCGCACAAAAAAAATCTCCTTAAAACGGACGAAACAAGAACGATTGCAGTTAACCTTGAGTTCCGTAATAATATGTACTCTATTTTTCTCAGACTTTTGCCCCCATAGCGATAAGTCAATGACGAGAGAGGATTTTTCGTGGAACACTTGTTTCTGCCTTGAAAACAAGAACAATTTTAAGATGTTTCGTTAATCATCGTAAGAAATATTAAATTATTATGTTTTTTTTGTTTCTCATCGGGTGTTTGGTAGTCACATTGAAATTCGACTAAATTCGGATTTGGCGCCGGAAAGTCCCACATTAGAGGGTAAAGAGCTCGCAAACAAAGGCGACTCCATATCCAGGAATTCAAATTCAAGACCTTTGGTTAAAAATGAAGGAGTACTTACCACTCTACCACCACCCACGTTGGTAAAAGAATGGAGCAGATTGGGATCGGGGGACTACACATTAAATTATTATAACTAAAATGTACCTCAAATAAGAAAACCCATATGTAGGTTCTCTACTACTTCTTCTTTTCTTCAATTGTTATTTTATTCACTTACATAAATATTAACTATTTCATCGAGTATTTAACATCTTTCACCGGTACATATGTTCTCGTGTTCTTTTTTTACAATTTTTAACGAAGTAAGTTATAGTATTGCCAATACTATGTATGAAGAAGAGATATTAAAATAAGAGATGACTTAGCTTCCGTCTGGCTATAAATTTGGGAGATTTTTTTAAATTTTTATCTATTTATTTATAGATTTTAATTATTTTTTATTAGATTTTAAAAATAAAATCTTCAAATCTCAAAAATAGCTTTAGTGTAATTTTTGAAGTTTGCTACTCAAAAAGCTCAAATTCTTTTTAAGTAACATGCATGTCTAAATACAATATCAACTTTCAAAAATTATTTTTTATTTCATCTTTAAAAACTTATTTTTTCAAAGTTCATCAGAATTTATTTTCAAACGGGAACTTAATATTCCAACCCCTTTATTTTAGAGTAGGAAATAACTAATGTAAAAATAAAATTAATTTAATCTAACTTTATGGTGTAAATGTAAGCTGCGCAAGTGCTGTAAAGTGAAAAGGCTCAAACGTGAAGGTCCAAAAGTTATAATTGATTGCTTTTATGAAGGAAAACAAAAAATAGAGATAGAGAGAAAATGAAACTTTCTTTTTGCATCGGAGCATCTTGGGGTGGGAATCATGAAATGATTGAACTTGAAAAGCAATGGAATCAATGTTTATGAGTGAATACCAAAGTCTTGTTGTAGCTATGATTTTGTTGAAAGAGGGGCAAAGTAATAAAGACTGGGGTATACAAATAAAATCTATAAATTGTATCAAACTGATAATTTGAGTTAATTTAGAAACAAAAAAAGTTCGGATGTGGTTTGATTTGACTTGGTTTGGTGTTAAAAAATAAAATCCTACCATAATTAATTTTATACATAAAATATAATTTCAGAGAAATCCTCTTCTGCTCATAAATGTAGTAACTTAAACAAAGTTCAAATCAATACTAATGCTAACAAAAGAAATTCAATTCAATACTATGAATGACGATAGTGTTGGATAATTATTTTAGTTTTACATTAGTTTATAATGAAAATGCATAACTTAGTTTATCTTTTTCTTGAGTGCTTAGTTATGTAATTAATATTAATACTTATTAGCTATACTTATTTTACCATGACCTATATAGTATTTTTAGATTATGTTAATTTTCATTATGGCTTATTAATTAGCAATATTTATTTTATGTAACTTTATTATTTTATCTCGTTATTGAATATTTTAGTATAATGCTATGACTTATCTCATATTGTTGTGTTAGTTTCTTGAAAATACATATATAGCTGTATTTTAATATGACTTAAGAAATATTTGAAGCACAAGTTACATATTTTATGCAATGAAGACTTTACTGGAAAAACCCCAAAAACCCGAAAAAATTCGAGAAATTCGAGAACCGTGATTGAAAATCCGACTTTGTTGGTTGGTTTGGTTTATAAATTAAAAAATCCGACACCATTAGTTTGGTCTGGTAATTGAAAATTTTAAACCAACCCAACCTATGTACTCCCTAACCATTAGTAACTGTACCATACACACAGTAGCCGAAGTAAAAAAAGGGATTTAACATCTATTTTATATACGTAAAAATAAATTCATATAAATAAAAAATATATATATAACTTTATACACAAAATATAATTTCAAAAAAATTCTTTTCGGCTCCTAGCTCCGCCTCTGATGTGGACATGAATGATGAAACATTAAGAAAAATTAATAGTCACTTGTCTACTTATGACCCTTCATGAAAACTTTTCCCCACTTACTATATTACGTTCACCTGATGGACACAGTTTTACTATTGACAATTATTCTTTTACCAGTATAAAACTCTTGAAATTCGAAAAGTTAGTTTTCCTCTAAGATTGGTAGGGTAGAAGATGACGACTAATTCCAAGAGGTGATTTTATTTACAAACTATCAAAATCGAAGATTAACGTTATCGGACTATCGCAAATACATGTTTTAATTAACGAAAAATTGAGTAAGTTGATCTGGCCAGCTTGACAGCTAAATACACCAGGTAAGATTTCAATGCTATAACGTTAATGACAACATTTAAATACCATTTTTCAATTTTAAGTACAATTACTTATTTTTCTTTTAAACTTTAACCAAATATTGTTCAAATGTTACCACGCTCGCTGACCAATTCTTTCCTCTAGCCAAGTCGCTAACCATCTTGAGCCCACATTTAGCCAATACTTATCATGGGATTGTTACACAAATAGTCGGTCAAATTTAATATTTATTTTATTTAGCATGTATACATAAATTATATATTAATTATATACAGTTATACATATATTGTACATGAATTTTATATATATTATATATTTGCTTGCTATTTTTAATTTAAGAGATTAAATGGGCCGCTATTTGGGTTAACTCTTCATTTATCATCTTTGAGTTCCACAAAAAAGAGGTAGTTACTTGACTTACTCTTGAAAGTTATAACACTCTTCAACTTGCAAGAGAAGTCAACTTCTCTTCCCACCGTAGTGAATTGAAGTGTGGGGTTGAGATTGCACACAAATTGCGAGTCTTATCCACTCCTTTGAGGATGGAGCCTTTTTCTTGGATGTGACTTGGACTATTCTAGCAAAGCTGTGGCCCAATGTACTTGGAGTCTCTTGGGTTTGGCCCATAATTTGCAATTGCCCATTGTACAACAACCCAATGTAGGCAACCATAATGGGCTTTTCATGGTTCAAGTCCATCTAGATTAGATCCATATTTTGTAGGGACTTTTATAAGTAGAAATGATACCAGATAGTCACTCTAAATGACTGCTATTTAGGAATTAGTCAGTACATTCTGAATTTTATTTTTTCAGTTTAAATTTTCAGGTCAAAAATGTCTTGACTTGTCCTGAAGTTAAGATTTATAGTTTACAATTTCGGGACAAAATAAGTATTGGCTAATATTTAAATAGCATCCCTGAAAAATGGCTATCTGTGCACTTGCGCCTTTTACGCTGTAGCCAATTCTCAAGGGATAAAATCGTGCAACAGAGATTTAAAATATGTTCCCATTATCCACAGTTTCAGCAACGTTTACTCACAAAATTCCATTCTATTCATAATCAAGCACCAGCGTTTCCTAACTAATACCACAACTCACAATTAATCAAACAATCCTCACTTGTAAAACATTAAAGTAAAAAAACACGACATTCTCTTATATTAATACATTTGATTTGATACGGTTAACCAAAATACGACTCTGCCAAAAAGCCAAGCGATAAACTAATCTACTCAAGTTCAAGACCTGTTACGAAATGCCTATTTACGGCCTAGTTATAGCTTTTAGCTGCAACACCGTTTTAAGGCTAAATAAGGCTCAACTTACTATCATTGCTATATCTTAAAAATATTAAGATGGGATTTTTGCATAAATAGCCGGTTAGATTTAACTGTTTACTAAATAATTTTTCAAGAATTTTTTAAACATAATCATTATCATCCACAAGAAGTCTCATTGATTTGTAAAACATATCTCAAGACTTTTTTTAAACGTTGGAAGATAAAGAAATTGTCGGTCTAAAATAGGTACATGAAATAAACGAGTGGATATTTTTAATGGTATGTCTAATTTCACTCTTCATAGACTTGAATTTTCCACATTTATGTGGCTCCCACCATGCATGCAGACAAATATACCAAAAATCCAATCAACTTTGAACACCGGACCACGTGGTGGCCCAATTGGCTACACTAATTCGTTTCGTGTACTCCATCTTTTCCTCTCTGTCTTTTTTTTTTTTTTCCTTTCCCACCTACTAAATTCGCATTTAATCTAATTTTTATATGACTAATACAATATTTAGTTTCTGATATAAAAGTAAAGTAATATCATAATATATGTGGAATAATTTTCATATCCCTAACTTGTTTGAAATCGACCTTAATTGTTGTACTATTTTCTGCATTACTATTCGTTGCATAATAAAATGCACGTTATTAGTATAGTTTACGCATAACAATATATTTATTACATAAACAATAATAACATACCGTGTATTCAGACAAGTGAAGTTTAGAGAGTTATAGTGGATACAAAATACCATATGATGAGGCGGATTTAGAATTTGAAGGTGGCGGGTGTTATAATTTCTTTTAATATAGACCTTTTAATAATTAATATAGAGTTTGTTCGGAACGCTTCTTCAGTTCCTTTTCTTTTTGTTTATTCGGCCAATTTAATTAGCATTTTTTATTTGCAAATGTGAAAATTACATCTCTATCGCATATCTTACTTGTGGGATTTCACTCGATATATTATTGTTGTTGTTAAATGAAAATTATATCTCAGACATCAAGAAGCAAATGTAATTAGCATTTTAAAGAAGGAATCACACCTTCATCATTAACAATACAAGTAAAATCAATATTTTCAATTGGGAACTACATCTTTTTTGTATACTAAAATAGATTTGCACAAGTAAAATAACAATCTTCAGTAAGGAAATTTCACCAATCAGTATGAGAATAATAAAAAAAATCGTCAATAGATAAATAATAATAAAAAAAATCGTCAATAGATAAATTATACCTTACGAGTAAATACAAAATTAGATAAACTATAAGATCCCAAAAAAAAAAAAATCTTATATTTTTCTAGGAAATACTTGCGAAATATTCATCATAATTTAATAGTAAAGAGATTTAAATTGTATTTAACAACTATAGTATAGCACAATTTTTTATGTTATAATAAAAAAATTATAAAAAATTAAATTTGATCTCAATCCAAAATTTCTATCAAGACCCAATTTTTTTGATTTTGAAGGAAAAAAATTAAAAGATTTGAGATTAAGTGAGATGCTTATTTAATGAAATTTTAAATTTTGGTGGCTCTTTTTTGAGTGATCTTGTTAAAGATCACAGATAAAATAATAGAATATAGGAAAAATATTTAAAAAATAATAAACAATAAATAAAAAATTAGGAGGTAGCCAAAAGGAAAATAATTGGGACAAAAGTCAAATGAGGTTCAAGATAAATTCGAACTTGAATTTTACAGAGGAGGAAAAAGGTCTACCGATTATGGCACCTTTGAATAGTTTATAAAAAAGGGGGTTAAATATTTAATTTCGTTTTAAGAAATATTTTTTTATATATACAAATATATGATAATTTTGCCAATACGGGGTGGCATGCCAACCCCCACCCTACAGGGTGGATCCGCCACTGACCTTGTGCAGCAACAGCGAGATAATTAATTGGCGTGTCACATTCTCATTTAACGCAATTTTCCTGGTTTCCGAAGAGATCCCATGCTTTTAAGCAATCTCTTGTCTGGAGTCTTGTAGAATATATATAATTAACTAACAGTCGGCCAACTGAATATTAAAAAAAAGGTAAAAGAGAATGTTTAAAACCCATATTCTCTCCTAGACTCCTGGAGATTCTGCTGATCAATTATCTCGCATAGCTGATTAAAGGTAATATTTTATGCGTTATTCCTTGTTTATACCTTCCCTGATACTAAAAGTTAGGTTCTGTTTATATTTTCCTTTTTTGTGATTACTATAATTGATAAATTGAATCTCTCCGGTCGGGAACGCATTAGATATTTACCTAAACCAGTAGGTCCTTGAGCAGATCCCATTCACATGGCATCATCAAATGATACGTTATTGAGCTTTGTGTATTATTTTCTAATTCCTTGGTGTTTAGGTTCATTAATTTGGCTTTTATGTTTTCTTTGTGTTTGGTCTTTTTGGTTTGTCAATTTCCACGTTAAGTTATTCCAGTTAGTTATTCTGTATGATCTGCTTCTCTCTAAATATAGCAATATTGCACTAGTGAAATATTGATAATATTTCAGTTATCGTACTTCTAGTAGAAGGAGAATTAATAGCAATATTTGAATGAGGTTTTTGGTTTTCTAGATCAGGCTAATTTGCCCCTTATACGCAGATGGATGAATCCAAGCTTTTATTTGGATGATATTGTAGTTAGAAATGAGTTTTAGTCAAGGAAAAATGAGGTAGAATTTGTTTGAGTAGTAAAAGAACCCGGTCTTAGTTGATTAATCATATAGCCTGACTAATTGAGTTCTTTGAAGTGATAATTACATGTGAAGAAGTAAATTACTGACATCCTATAGTCCTTTTTCTTGAGTTGATTGCGTTATTATCCTGTACTGTTTAGCTTATTCTTTGATAATAAAGTAAGTGCTTTGTTTTCCGATACATTCTTGATTTCAGGTAGTCATTTTAGAAAGCTGACTCCAGGATGGAAGTTCATTCTTGCTATTTTACAACCTATTATTGCATTGTAAATGTTAGCAAATGTCTAATTTCAAATCAGGCAAAGTTTCCCATGGTAAAAGAAAGAAGGTCGTATTCTGGTTTAGATGTTTATAGCATAACAAAAAAGAGGACTCAAAGGCTTACTATCACCGCTCTGAAAGGATTTGACAGTGTCGACTCAAGTCTCTTGAGTGAAAGGTATAACTCAGATATTATAGATGGGAAAATTGGTACCCAAGATGTGACTGGTAGTTCTAAATCAGTACCAAAGGTTATTGTTCCCAGTTTACCTGGTGAAACTAAAGGGGATTTTGTTGCTGTGGTTGATCGCTGCTTGTGGGAATGGAAACCAAAACTGAAAGTTCATTATGAGAAATCGGGTTGTCAAAATGTTAACTCCGCACCAATACTTTTTCTTCCTGGTTTTGGTGTTGGTTCCTTTCACTATGAAAAGCAATTAAAGGATCTTGGTCGTGATCACAGAATATGGGCATTAGATTTTCTTGGACAAGGGAAGTCATTACCATGTGAGGATCCAACTTTGCAGCCCAAAAGATTAGATGAATCTGAGCGTGATGGAAACAATGTGGTCTGGGGTTTTGGAGATGAAGCAGAACCTTGGGCAAAAGAACTTGTCTATTCTGTTGACTTATGGAGGGACCAAGTACGTTATTTCATTGAAGAGGTACAATTTCTGTCTTTGTCCTTATGATTTTCCTCTAAGTGGTTATTATGCAGACTTAAGCATTCGCATCGATGTTGTTGCTCCCTAACGCACACGCAAGTATACGTGGCCGACAAGTAATATAGGATTTTGAAGTCCAGATATCATACCCATAGGGACTTATATCAACTACTCACTAACACACCAATATCGTTAGTCAGTCAAGCTAAATTCAAGTTCAAGAGTTTGATTATGCTAAACTACAATTCTAAGCATTAACTAAATTATCAAGTAACTAATTAATTGTTGTTTATTCAATAGAGACAAGTATTCCAGGGTTGTGAAGTAATATAGGATTTTGAAGTCCAGATATCATACCCATAGGGACTTATATCAACTACTCACTAACACACCAATATCGTTAGTCAGTCAAGCTAAATTCAAGTTCAAGAGTTTGATTATGCTAAACTACAATTCTAAGCATTAACTAAATTATCAAGTAACTAATTAATTGTTGTTTATTCAGACAAGTATTCCAGGGTTGTGATTGATTCATCAATCGTATTGTGTTCAAATTAACTCTCCCTTTCATATAATTCACTCATGGTTGCTAATTAATCGATAAATGTTCTCATAGCCTTCTCCCGAAGTACTACTCGCCTATTCTCAATAGATTAACGCCTATATTCCTATGAAATCAATCTATTAAGAACGTAACAAGATCACGATATTTAATTAAGCACGGTGATTAGGTATATTCCTATCCTAACCACAAATCTGCTCCCCCTAAGGGTTAAGATCATGCTCTCTTCAACTCTTCTCTAATCTAAACACGGCTTTCCCAAGCATAGCATAGATAGTAAATAGAACCTAACTGCTGGCCAGACAATTAAGCAATTAAACACAGAATTGAAGAAACAACCATATGTTGGTGAATTATAATCAAGGTTAAGTTAACGTTTAACAATAATATTCATGGCTAATCACAACCCTCAGAACAATGGGTGTTTAGCCACTCATACTATAATCACAAAATAGCATAAGTGTTGAATCAATTGTAAAATACTAGAAAAGATTGAAGAAAACTGAGAATTCTTGCTTCCTCACGATCCCTTGTGTGTTTTTGCTCCAAAGGTCTCCCTTCAAAAATGGTTTAGTCTATCTTTTATACGTGTTGGGTAGGTCTAGGGTCGAAAATAACCTTCTCCTGGGCGAAATTGGACAACCTTGCGTCACCGGTGCCCTGGGTAGCGCCAGGCGCCCACCAGGGCGCTGCCTCCAGTTGCCCTGTGCCTCCAGCGCCACAGGTGGCGCCAGGCGCTGCCTGTGGCGCCCAAATGCGCACTTCGTCCAGTTTTGTTCGTTTTGGCTCAAATCTTGTGCGTTTCGCCCCCAATTGCTCCCGACTCATTCCTACACATAAAAACACTCCAAATTAATATGAATCATAGCATTTAACATACCAATTTTACGAAACAAGAGTCAAATATGAGGCGATATACATAGAAATATATATGCTTTACGCTAAACATCAGATGTATTGCTGGCTTTTCACTTGCGTGTTCTTTCTGTTAAAATTACTTTTTAAATATTGAGTGTACTCTGGGTCGTAACTGTTGCTCATTAAAGTATATAATTACCTGTTCTATTTCGGGTCATGTATCTAGTATTATTCATAGGAAGGTGAAATTATAAACATTTGTAGAAGGCTTACGAGCACGTTATTCATGCAGTCGATGATAGTGTGCTACATTATAGCAGACTACCATTCCTTGGTACTTCATTATGTTTTTTGTTTGACTTCTGTATAATTTCTTGGCTATAACTTTTAATGCTTATATGATCCGTGACTCAAGGTAGGCATGTCTTATTGTATAACACTATGCTGCTTGTTCTCTATTCTTTGGAAGATAACTTATAGTTGATTTCACGTGTAATGTTTCTCCTATGCTCTTTTTCCTGTTATTACAGTTTTGTTATTAGACGCAACTGGATCTTCTGTGAAGCTTAATATTATTTGACTAAGCATTTAATCATTATGGTGCAATCGGCTTCTTGAGAAGTCTTCCAAGTTATTGATTGGCTTAGACTTAAGGGATTGCTTTTAGAATAATCTCTCTCATAAGTAACGAATAAACTCATACCTTTTGATGGTGCAGGTTATTAAAGAACCAGTCTACATTGTGGGAAATTCACTTGGTGGATATGTTGCCCTCTACTTAGCAGCATACTACCCTCAATTGGTGAAAGGTGTAACCTTGCTGAATGCGACGCCATTTTGGGGATTTCTTCCTAATCCTGTTAGATCTCCGAGATTATCTAGATTGTTTCCATGGGCAGGGACTTTTCCTCTTCCCACCACTATCAGAAAGCTCACAGAACTTGTGTAAGTGCTGTTGCTCTTTTGATTATGTGGTCCATAAACTTATATACGGAGGGAGATGATCTTTTTGGTCTTTTTTATGTAACCAACGGTGTCTTGTCACATTTTGCAACTTACATTGAATAAAATGCATCAATCTTTGATAATTTGATGCTCTTTCATTATAAGAGGGATGTAATATGGCTTGTCTCCTTGTTAACCACATTTGGCTTTTGTTCAGCACTCATACTTATTCCCCTACTTCAATTTCAGATGGCAGAAAATTAGTGCTCCTGAGAGCATTGCAGAGGTGCTTAAACAAGTTTACGCTGATCATACCACAAAAGTGGATAAAGTTTTCTCCAGTATTCTTGAGGTAACAGAACACCCTGCAGCAGCTGCATCCCTTGCCTCAATATTATTCGCTCCTCGGGGACAACTAAGTTTTAAAGAGGCACTTACTGGGTAGGTAAAGCAAGTATTACTTAGCTGCATTTGGCTTCTCTTAATGTTCGGAAAGCTCAAATCTTTCACCTTGCTATTTTTAGGTGTCGAATGAACAATGTGCCCGTTGGTCTCATATATGGAAAAGAAGACCCCTGGGTGAAGCCTTTTTGGGCGCTACAAGTGAAACGACAATTGCCTGAAGCTCCATATTATCAGATTAGCCCTGCTGGTCACTGCCCCCATGATGAAGTCCCAGAGGTACACCGTCTTTACACATCTTGCTTTGACATCTTGGCTATCAATGTGCATTTTCGTTGTTACCATCTCTTCATAAGGTATTCTTCTCAGTTTGTTACCTAGGAAGATAATCCAAGATTTAATCCAAATATATTGGCACACCCAAATAGATGAATGGTTCCTGTTATATTTGGACTTGAAAGTATAAAGGGCAGCCCGGTGCAAAAAGCATCCGGTGTTCACGCAAGGTCCAGGGAAGGGCTGCATACCAAGGGTGTGATGTAGACAGCCTACCTTAATGCAAGCATTAGTGGCTGCTTCCACGGCTCGAACCCGTGACTTATAGGTCACACGAAGACAACTTTACCTTTGCTCCAAGATCCTCTTTTTGGACTTGAAAGTATCACATAAAATAATAGGGAAAGTGCACTGTCAATCAAATGCAAAAGAAAAAGTTTGGCTTTGGGTTTCTTTGTTGTCCGGATATGCTCCATTGGTGCTAGTAAGCTTGCCTTGCTACTCAGGATGCTCTACCGTGTTGAAACAGACGCCACTTGAAATGATCAGTGGCCATATTGACTTGTCTAGGGCCATATGCTGAGAAGTTTATCTATTAATTTTATGGTTATACAACAAGAAATTTGTTTTTTATTCTTGCTCCTTTTCAGCCGCTGAAATATATAAATTTCTCCCAGCCCCTTACCTAATCCTACTGCATGCTTCTTGAACCAGGATCTGAATCCCTATAAGTTCGCATATCTAAGTGATTTTGTTAACTAAAAGATGAAGAATTTACAGTTCTTCGACTACTCATCATAAAGTCTTTGAATTGGCCTTTTTAGTTAGTCTTTGAAACATAGCAGAACCAGAGATGAATCTAGGGCGAGTATTCTGGATTCAACTAAACCCTTATTTTTGCTTGAACTATGTGTATATATATAATAAGATCACAATCATTCTGAACGCACATTAACTCAATGTTGAACACATTGGCTATAGATCTTGGATTTCACCTCTGAATATAATGATATTACATGTGCAGATTGTGAACTTTTTGCTGCGTGGATGGATCAAGAACATCGAATCGCATAGTTCAGTTGCATTACCTCTGCTTGATAGTCCAGAAAGCATAGAATATGACATCGTCAGAGATTTGGAATTTGTTCGCCAAGGAACGAAAAAATCAGTAAGAGTGCAATTGTACGGGTCAATGACTTCTCAATGGGAGAGGCTTGGCATGTTTCTAAAATCTCGATTCCAATATGGAGTTTACTCTCCATAAGTGCACATAACCTTATTCGTTTTTCTTTTTGAATATCATGTGTGATAAATTCCCACCGGTAGTAAGCTAAGGTTTTTAGGCTACATAACAATTTAGCAATGTAAATTCTAATATAGGCGAGCATATATAATTTGTTTTTCTTGTCACTTGCTTAAATCATGCTTATGATTGCCCAAAATGCTTACATGAACAATGGGTGTATCGATCAAAGTCACTAGAAAGAACGAAAAAGTTTTTTTTTTCCTCGTCTTTGTTACTCGAGCAAGCTGTGTCAACAATCAAGCTAACTTAATCCTTCTCCTATAATTTTCTTAGGATCTTAATAGCTTATGCATTTGTCTGTTATTCTAGAGTAGGTCTAACTTTCTTCAAGGGATTCTAACGAAAGTGAAAGATGTATGTCCATTTTTGGAAACGGTAAATCTATGAAATTCATCAAGCTTATGCGTAACAAGTACTTCAGTTAAGGGTATCAATATTAAATCAATATGGTTGAGTTACACGTGGTTTTTTCTTCCAACGAGAGAATAGGTCACTTCCCATCAGATTTTGGAAGAAAAAGCGCAAGCTTTAAAAATTTGTGAGCCCCATCATAAAAAAATTCACGTATTTGGCGGATCTCACCAGATTTCAAACCAGGGTGGTAATAGATACCAAAAAAGATAGGTCACGAGAGTAATACAAACACGAAATAATATAAGTGTGTAAGCTGCAAAACGAACCAAAATTTAAACAGAGGGATAATGTATTGTTCCTATAAAAAAGGTAAAATAGATGTTTGACCTTCCCACAGCTGACTTCTTCACTTTGATACACTTCGAAAAAAAGGTGTCTTGTTTTACAATGAAACATCATCAACCTGTTTGATTTAATTTGTTCTCTTTAACTTTTGTCTTTCTTGCTTGAATTTGAAGAATCAGTCTCATGAATCACGATTACAAGTTAGGTTGATACACTACAACTTTAAAGAGTAAAACCGAAATTACTGAATCACACAAACGAAAAAGTGAACCAAACCACACAAGTCAGTATGGTACTGGTATAACATTTTTAAAATTGAAAACAAAAAATACTGAACCGAAATCTTTCAAAACCGTACTAAACTGACCCCTAAAATGGAGACTAAAGATTAATCCTCATCCATCCCTGCTGGTTGATCTCTCCTGCTTGGACCCCCAGCTGGTTTTGACATTATAATCTGCAGCGAAAAATAGATGATTAAAAAGAAAAGTAGAGAAGGCAAAATCAAAATTTAAAACAGAACTGAATAAAAACTACATTAGCAAAAAAAAAGAGGAATAGTCAAACATGAACGTCGATCAGTTTGTATCAAAGAACACTAGTCAAATATGAACTGAAGGTAACAAAAGAGCTATTTCTTATCCCTTTTCATCATCGATGATCGAACTTTAATATAACTATTACTCAGAGATTCTTCCATGCATCTGTATCAAGCCAACTACTTAGACAGTTGAAATTTTTACAAGGTGGAAGAAAACTGCGCACTTCTCAGGAGTAAAACACGAAATGAATAGCTAATACAGAGTAATAAGTTACCTGGTCTACCCGAAGCACTGTGCAGACAGCATCAGCAGCGTATTTTAGAGCAAAAAACCTGCTCAAAAGGACCAAGATGCATTAGGGAATAGGGATTAGCGTAAAAAGCTAATGAATCCACCAAAAAGGAACTCTTACTCAGGGTACAGAATATATAATCATGAAATGGTAGTTTATCAGGAAATAAACAAATCAAATAGTGATGACAAAAAGAATAGTAACATTAGTGTGCAAGGGGAGGACCCAATTTAACTTTTTTAACTAATAAATCAATATATATTTTATTGATAATATATCATGATCTGATCACCATATAACATTGTTGTTTCACTACTACATATTAAGTCTCTCAAACCAACCATTTATACATTAATGGTGTCCTCCAGTAGTCCAGCCTCCTTACACAAAAACCAAACGAAATGAGAGCTTTTACGATGGACGATGAAATCTAGACACTTCCAAATTCTACTATTCCTTCTATCCATACAGACCAAAAGACTTATCCTTAAAAGCATAACTCCATACCAGCCAAAAGTTAAATAATTGAGCAGTCGTCCATATCTTTGTTTTCAGCGTCAATTTTTTTCACCCTCTAGCTTGCCATTGCTTCAGCCATTATTCTAGGAAACGCCAGTGATTGTAACATATGGAATATATCAGGCTTCGTAATTCCGAAGAACAGCTACTACTATATAGTAGAAGATGATCCATATTCAGCTCATGCATCTTACACAAACAATACCAACTATAGTACTTAACATCAAGATGGTATCCCACACCGCACACCATGTGAAAGAAAGTCACCTTTTTCGGTGCCTCTGTTTAGCAAATCTTCCATATGGTTGGACACCACCGACTACGAAATTGCCTTTTGAAACTAAACCAATAATCTGAATACTCTTTTGAAGTCCATATAAGACAGAATGAAGGGACCTACAGCATGCTGAGAAGCCATAGGGCGCTAAACACTAGCTTGTCAATGCAAATTAATGTCTTGTTTCTTCATTATTTATAAATAAAAAAATGATCTTGTTTCCATCATTGCTTTTGTTTTACCCAAGTGTCCAACTCAGTTGGTACCGGACAAAAAATCTAATAGAATTTAACAAGCAGTAATTGATAGCACAAGATTTAAAGCTAACAACTGATAAAGAACTGATAGCACAAGATTTAAACCATGACTGATCAACAGAAGAAAAACATGTCTTATCCTTGGGTCCTCTCTAAGCTTCTCTCAAGTCATTTTTCTTCATTCTGAACTAACTAGCACACTTCTTACAATTTTCATGTTTGATGGCTTCCGATAAAGCAATATCAAAGAAACATCTTCAGATGACTCTTCCCAAAGCAGCTTATCCACCTTCCAAACTATGTAGCTGTATGACCTTTGTAATGCTTCCAGCTCTTCAGATTCCCAGTCCTGTACGGATCCTTCTTCTAAGATACTTCCTAAAATACCTAAACATCAGTCCTTTCAAAGAACTCCGATATAGTAGCCTCTTTACCCTTCACAATGGAGAACAAATGGGGGAATTCATTCTTCAGAGTAGTTTGACAGCATATATTCTACTTTTCGAACCAAAATCGTATTCGGTTCTCATTCATATAGAGAACCCAAAATTATCTTTCATGATCCTTTGAAAACCCAATGAATATGTACAAACCCATCCTCCCCTTCATAAAACCAATGAAATCCACCTAAGGCCAATGCATCGAATGATAAAAACCATCTGTCTAGTAGTAGGAAGGATTTTCCCATTCTTCACTGTCCTCTCTCAATCAGCTCCTGCTTTCTAAGTAACAATGCATCTCCTAACATGTGGATCTTCCACCTATTACTTTCTGACAGCCCAATAGGCGATTGCTTCTGTCCTTCCATCCAGCAATCAAAATATCCAACAAAAAAAATGTAAGAAATCCAAGCTTCTCTCAGAACTGAAAAGAGAACCTTGTTCCCTACAATTTTACAATGACAATTGCCTTTAGGAGACGAAACAAAATTCAACCCGATCTACAATTGTTTTACTACAATTGCTTTACCCAAATTCTAGGCTTAAGTTACTACGTATATCAGATCATCCTTGGTTTCACAGTCGTAATCAGAAATGAGCGGTTGGCAGCCAAAATCTCACAGGGAATTGCTCACAATTGACAGAAGAGTCTCACTAGAAACTAGCTATATAATTAACTTACCCAATAATTGTAAAAAGAACAACTGTACGAACATTAACATCAGGAATATGTCATTGAATGCTACTCCAGTCCTATTGAATCAACTATAGACATGCTAGCGGAAATTTATTTAAGAAAAAGATAGAACTGAACAAGCACAAATGAGAAGATCTAGATTTTTGTGTTCGCGTAGGTCCTTTCCAGCATATCTTACTGAAAGAAGAAAACAAACATCAAGAAAAGAGCAGCTTACTTGGTAACATAGAGGTCCCATATGCTCAAGGCAGAGATATCCTCACAAGCACCTTTCTCCAAGTTAAGGCCCACTTTGGTATTTCCAGACGCATGTTCAGCATACAAGGATGATATAATCTCCATTGCATTGAGGCCAGCATTCTCAGCTAGCGTTTTAGGAACCATTTCAAAGCATTCAGCAAATTTTGCTATTGCATATTGATCCAGCCTGAAAATAGAGATGGAGTTACACAACAGAAAAGTTGGGCTGCAGTGATAGGCGAGAGCTCATATGCGAAGAAAAAGCAACAAAAACAATACCCAGTTTCTTTGAAAGAGAATTCTTTCAGCTTGCTAGCCAGCTCAATTTCAGTAGCAGCAGCTCCAGGTACAATCCGACTGTCCCTGCACATTGCCTGAAACAAACATAGAGCAATCAAAGTATTCAAGATTACAACCCGACACAATCATAGCTATCCATCATTTGTCAATGCCTCAATTATAGTAATCACGTTTCAAATGTAATTCAATAATCCAATTCTATTTCCAAGCAATACCTAACAATGAAGGGACAAGTAATCACAACAGACTATTATGCATGCATGAACCACGAAGGAAAAGAGCTAGCAGGTGATAAATCTTTATGTTTTTACTTCGGCTACCTTGTATGTATTTACACCATCATCAACGGCTCTTTCAAGGTCATCCAAGATACTATCAGTGCTTCCTCGCAGCACAACAGTGGAGACAGAATTTCCACCTTCTTCATTTCTCACAACTGTAACCTATATTACATATTTAAGGAATCAGATTTACTGCTAATCCCAGCTAAACTGATGAACCTGAATGTAAATATAATATCTAAGATAATTACCCTAACACCACCAATTTCCTCCACTGAAACAGAATCAACATAACCAAGGTCATCTGCATTTGGCTGGCTAAGCTTTAACTGTTTTCACAATCAAAGAAGAATGTTATAAGATATTTAAGTGTTATTTTTTTAACATAAATCATGAAACAGTTCCAGTTTGCTTACAAGCGCAACCGCCCCAGTAGTACGGCAAAAACGGCGGAGTTCAAACTTGGAGCTGATTTTCAATACCATAAGCCTGCAAAAAACAAAAATGAAATCTCAATGTTACCTTCCTCAAAAAAAAAAAAGAAATCTATATGAACCAGTTCCAGATAACACAAGGGTAGATGTAAAAACATTAGCTAGTCTAAGAAGCAAAAAAAATCAGAAGAGGTCACTAAAACGGTCTGGTTTGCGTAAAGCAAAGACTATACCTATGAATTCAAAAGAATTTTCTTTGAGAAGAGGCAACAAAAATGGAATCTATATGAAGCAAATCCAGGTTATACCCTGGTAGATGTGAAAACATTAACTAGTCTATAAGCAACAATAAAACCAGAAGAGGTCATTAAAACGGACTGTTAGCATAAAGCAAAGACTATCTATGAAGTCAAAAGAATTTTATTTCTGAGGCAACAGATTCTCTCTCTCTCTCTTTTTTTTTTTTGGCGGGGGGGGGGGGGGGGGG
>MCJB01001359.1:101736-139357 GCA_002018475.1 Nicotiana obtusifolia | reverse complement strand
GGGGGGGGTAAATCCCCCAATATGTATGATTATCCTAGCATTTTCAACTACTATAGTCCCCTTAGTTATGTGAAAAACTCGTGTAGTGCCCCCAACGGATGCTCGAAAAGGATGAAGAAAAACGAATGAGGAACAACGAAAATTTGGTTTGCGAAAACAACAATCCATGGAAGAAGCAGGTGCTGGGGTCTAGTTCTGATCCTTCATGATGTGAAGGAAAGGAAAAGGAAGAGGGTACAGGAGGGAAGCAGTTATCCAGGAAAAGTGAGAAAATATTGGATGTCACTTCAACCCGAAAATAAGTAGGGAGCGGTTTTGGAGAGGAAGCTCACCTAAGATAGGGATGACAAAAACTGAAGATTGTGTCGGAATACAGGCATCCATGTATAATGTAAAATAGCAAACTATTAAGTTTTGAAGTCCAAATCTTCCAGCAAGCCACGCAGAATAACAATCAAAATTGGTGCAGCAAGACCACTGAAATTACTAATCTTCTTGCGGTGGGACTTAGATTGTAGATTGTAAATGTCATCCATTATAAACTGCATCTTCATATAACTGGTTGGTTTACAACTGACAATTCTTGTATCATGCCGAAGAAACTATTTTTATATGAAGTATGTTGAAGAAACTGTTTTCAAAAAGTAAACAACCACACCATCCTACAACTACCATATAGCAGTTTTATCCGCTCAAGAAATGAAAGATTAGGAAGAAAAAGCTGAAACAGACCTTACTTATTCAAAAAAAAAATAGAAAAGAAGAAAGCTAAATTAAATCTTGCAAATGGGTGAAAATAGCACAAAAGGCAAAGTGAAGGTGAAAATCTGAACTACAATCAGACAGGGTAACAACAGCTGAACCTGAATAACAAAGGGAAATGGAAATAGACTGTAAATTTTTAACTAGACTTCACCGTAAAAGAATTTCTGGAATGAGTTTCTAACAGCTCACCTTTGCCTTCTCTATCCTCTTTATGCTCCCAACTGCATCACTTTTCAACACCATACCTCTGACTATGGAGGAATTATTCAAACCCCCGCCCAAGAGCTTTGCAACCCGTACATTATCCACATTGAAGTTTGCTGGGTTTTTAGGGCACACTTGAATGCAAGCCTACACAACAAGAATAGATGAACTAGAAAGCAAGACAGCTAAAACCCACCAACAATGTTACGAGAAGAGCAGGTCATGTACCTCAGCAACAAGAGGACACAGGACATCCTCTAGTCCAAACTGTTTGCTGGCAACTGCAGATTTCATTCGTGAAATAACTTCATTCTTGTCTGTGACATTCATATTTTCAGAACCTTTCTCGACTAGCTCATCCAATAATTCAATTGTCTGCAAGGGTGGAGCACTAGCGAGTAAATCTCTGATCACTAGTCAATGTATAGTAAGCACAATTAGTGTAAAACATATAATGTACCTTATTTATCGCCTTGTTATAACCAATGATAATCTCACTAGGGTGCAACCCCATCCTGATGAGCTCTTCAGCACCTTGGAGGAGCTCCCCGGCAAATGAAACAGTCAAATTAGCTCCATCGCCAATCTCCTCTTGCTGCGCCTTTCCAGCCAAAACCAATATCTTGGCAGCAGGGTGCTGGACCTCAAGTTCATTCACAATAGTGGCAGCATCATTTGTGACAAAAAGCTTGTCTAGATGGTTGATAACCATCTTATTCATACCTAAACAAATGAATGACAAAAAGATGTGAACAAAAGTAACTTATCTAAAAGATAATAGAAAGGAGCATGCATGGACTATCATGTATATCCTGATAATTACAAACACACTCCTTCGAAGTTCAAAAACTATTTAAGTATTCCCCAATTTAACTTACATATTGCTAAGTTTGGTGAGCCCCCTTGACAAAATGTCTACTTTATTTATCTACTCAGATTATTATTTTTTTAAAGCACCTCTGCAACTAACAACTATTAAAGTGAACTGGGAAATAACCATAGAAAATATAATAAAATGGAAAAGAAACTTGTATCCTGCCAATGGTTATTTATCAGACTAACGTTATATCAATTTTACCTTTGGCCAAGGATATAAAAGCAATAGGATAATCATTCACGCCTTCATTTCTGAAATATTCAAAACCTTTGTGATGGAGGTAAAAATCCTTTTAAAAAACGTTTATGCTCTCTGCAATCGTATAAGTAGAAAAATCGTTCAATTTTCGAGAATACACCACAAAGGATGACAAGATACAGATTTTAAGATGTTATCCGTAGTTACTGCACAATTTTCTCAATAAATGTATCGCTACGATTGTTCTTCTTTATTGTGGGAATATAAGTGGACAGCAACTAATGATCCATAACTTGTTTTAAACATACACATTGCTTATCAAAAAAAAATATTATACAAACAAATCTCATTGAAACAGATCCTATTTAACAATATAGTGTAAAAATAAGATCTCGGAAAAGGAAAGGTGAAAAGGAAGTACCGTTTGGGCCGAGAGAAGTTCGAGTAATAGCGGACAGCTGTTTACAAGCATCGATGTTTTTTAGGACAGCTTCGTCGAGACCTGAAAGATGCTTGTGGCCTTCTTTCAGCATTCCTTGTATTCCATAGGGCTGCATTTTTCTTGATCTCGTGAGACAGATGACAACTACTACTTTGCTTAGCGAAGACTCTTCTCTTCCTTAAACCCTAGCAAACGCTGTAAAGGCTTCTTTGTGTGTATAGTCACTGAAGTAAGAGAGAGAGAGAGTAAAGAGAAGAAGAGGGAGACCCAAATAAAGCCCTAATAGACATTCTCCTATTAGCCTGTTAAATATTTTAATTTAATGACGACGACAAGTTAAAAGGGATAATTTCCTAGATATTTAACCATAAATATTTGAATAAACTTAAATCGGAAATCTGACTAATTAAGGTTATTTTTTCCTTAATATTTGAATGTGTATAGTTTGTTAGAGTAAACTTTAGATAAAATTAAATAAATATCAGCAAAATATAGAGAATCTTTGTTCATGTGCTGTAGAAAAAATTATTTGTTTGATGAAACACATTCTAAAAGTTCGGCAATAGTGGCAATTGGCAATTAGTGGTGGTGGTTATTGATTTTGAGATGGTAATCGGTAGTAGTAAAACAAGTTTACTAATGGTGATTATGGAATGATAGTTGGTGGTTATGAGGTAGTAATTACGGGTAGGTGTTTGTCTCAATTATTTCCTATGTTTCAATTTAGATGATATAGTTTGAATTGCCACAAAGTTTAAGAGAAAAAAAGAAGACATTTAAAACATGTGGTGTTAAAAGTTTAAGGTGGCAAAAGCATAGTGGGCCATAATATTTCTCTGATTATAAATTTTTCATTAAAGGTAAAGTGGGTAAAATAAAAAATTTAAAGTTAAATTGCTTATAACTATATAAAGGTGTCATTCTTTTTTGAATTTACTAATAAGGAAAGCGTGTCATTTAAATTGAAACTTATGGAGTATTTAATTTTAACAACGTCAAAAAGGAAATTCACGATAAAATATAACAATTACTAATACTTTTTAAATATTTTCAATAATAATTTTTTGTGAAGATAAAAATTCAATTAGGTTGAATTGAAAGATATTTTCAAAAAATTATTCAAAAGCCAATTGATAACAGCTAAAGTTACGATTAGCACCTCATATTGTACTTTCATTTAGTATTTTAACCGTCGATCCTTACAAATTGCTGATATTCAAATTTGGAGCCAATTGATGAATAGAGAAATTATTGTTTAGTTGACACAAATCACCAGCTGTTACGACGGTAATAAATTGTGGAGTTTATTAGTTGACTTACTATTTACTTGACTCATAGTTTTCACTATAGTGCGATCAAGAAAACTAGCATTTCATCTAAGGAAATTACTTGTTGTTGTTGATACTCTCATAGGCACCCACAATTTTCAGTAGCAGCCATGGCAGAAGCACTACTCTCAGCTCTAATGGAAGTCCTTTTCCAAAAGATAACTTCCCAAATTTTCCAAAAAAATGGGATGCTAGGAAGTAGAAAGAAGGAGATGACAAATCTGCAGAGCACGGTATCAACAATTCAAGCTATACTACAAGATGCTGAGGATAGGCAAATGAAAGATAAAGCATTGAAGAACTGGCTGGTGAAGCTCAAAGACATAGTCTATGAAGCAGATGATTTATTGGATGAATACTTGACTGAATTGCTCCGCCATAAGGTAATTCTCGATGACCGAGAAACTCATTATTGTGTTTCCTATGCTGTGATTTCTCTTTATCTGAATGGTACTTTACTTTGTCTGGGTTACCGTATGAAGTTGAAACTGAAAGAAGTTGGAGAAAAGTTAGAATTGGTTGCAAATGAGAGAGCCAAATTCCATATTAGGGATGTTGTTTATCAGAGAAGCTTTTCTTGTGAAAGACCACAGCCAGACGCTAATGTAATTGAATCAAAGATTTTTGGTAGAAATAAGGATATAGAAAACATAATCAAGCTACTTATAGAATCTGATGTACCGGTTGTTAGCATTGTTGGAATTGGAGGAATTGGGAAGACAACGGTTGCAAAATTGGTTTACAATGATGCTTTTGTAGAGGATAGATTTGATACAAGAATATGGGTTTGTGTCTCAAAAGGATTTGATGTGAAAAGGCTTCTTAAAGCAATCATAGAATAAGCCACTGGTAGTAGTTGCAATTGTTATTATTCTGTATTCGAAAAATATATTAAAGAATAAAAAATCAGAAATGTGTAAGAGCAGAATTATTCTGAGCCCACTGAATTTGCAATGTTTTCTTAAGGAACTTAATCCCCTTCTAGTACCTCAGGTTTAGGATTATTTTCTTCCAAGATATAAAGAATTACCCTTACTGGTGTAGCGGTACTTCAAACCCCAGTGACGACGAATACAAAGAACAGTAGTAAATCACACTTACTGCTTTCTTTTCTGTTAAAATAATGCAGAAAGAAGAAGGATAAATCAGAATTTTCGTAAGGAAAATCTGAGGGAGAGTTCATGTATTTATAGCCGAAAAACGTTGGGTTATACTGAAGGATTACAGCTCTTCATGTAAGGTTGCAACTTAAAATGACCGTTTCATAAAACGACCATTTATGCAAACCGCCAAATTTAAATTGTAACAGGAAAATTGAGTTATCGTTATAGAAACGGTCTAATTTGGATTAATTAATATTGCGTTAATATTAACAAATAAATTTGGTCCAAAAAATTATTCAATCGATCATTTGACCAAATCCAAATCCAAATTCGAAGCCGAGCAAGCGACTACGACGACGGCGCGAGGCTTGCCTTCTTCTTAACTCTTTAAGAGCTAAAAGAAGAGCAATTGTATATATACCCATCAAAAGTCCTTTCCTCCTCCAATATGGGACAATGTCCCTTTGTCAAGGAGAAAAAATCAAATTTTCATTTTTCCCTCCATTTCCCATTCACCATCTTTTAAGCTCTAAGAAACTTAAACCCAATAGTAACCTTGTAGAGATGGAGGCGATCTTTACGGCGTGTCCAAGAGTTAATATTGGGCAAGAAATTTTTTCTTGTCTTAGATGATGTATGGGATGATGATCATGAGAAATACGAGAGACTAAAGAATTTAGTTCACAATGATTTGGATGAGAGTAAGCTGTTAGTGACTACTCGAAATGAGAAGGTTGCCCTACTGATGGGCACAGCAAATCCATATCGTTTGGAAGGCCTTTTGGATGATGATTGTTGGTCCTTGTTGCGGGAACTGGCATACAAGAATAGGCAAAAAGAATTATTAGCTCTTGAAGAGCCCGGGAAAGTGATCGCCAAGAAATGTAGAGGAGTTCCTTTAGCGGCAAAGGCCCTTGGAAGTTTAATGTGCTTGAAGAATTAGAAATATGAGTGGTCTTTCATCCGAGATTGTGCAATGTGGGATCTTATGGGACATGAAGATGGAGCTGGAATTCTTTTGGCCCTAAGATTAAGTTTTGAGTACTTGGGGACACATCTGAAACAATATTTTGCATATTGTTCTATATTTTCTAAGGGCTATAGGATAAATAAAAACACCTTCATATGCCTATGGATAGCGGAAGGATTTATTCCATCCTCTGAAAGCATGCCACCTGGAGAAGCTGGGAATAGTTATTTCAATGAGTTGTTGTGACGCTCCTTCTTCCAAAATGTGAGAAGAGATTTTGATGGGAATATAGTTGACTGTGACATGCATGATCTTGTCCATGATCTTTCCAAATCTGTAGGTGATGTTGATTGTTCAACAATAGAATTTGGCAAGGAAGTTATCATTCCTGTGGCCACACGCCACTTATCAATGCTCAGGAGTGAGATGGTACCCAAAAAAACTTGGCATGTTGAGGAGTGCTCAAAAGCTGCGATCATTTATTCGTTTGGATGGGTAGAGAAATATCACGAAACCATCCAAGAGTTTTTTTTTGAGCTTTAAATCTGTTCGGGCATTAGATTGCAGTGGTAGTTGGATAAAGAAGTTGTCTAAGTCAATTGGTACTTTATTACATCTACGGTACTCAATCTTTCACATACTCTGCTAAAAACATTGCCAAAGTCTATTTGTTGCCTCCCTAATCTTGAATCTTTAATACTTAAGCATTGCAATCATCTGATAGAACTTCCGGCAGAAATTAGAAAGTTGGTGAACCTTACACATCTGGATATATACGGATTCAAATCCTTAACCATGTTACCTGGTGGCATTGGAAAAATGAGATCCCTGCAAACATTGCCAGTTTCATTGTTAGCAAAGTTGTTGCGAGTAACATTTTCGAGTTGCAAAGACTTGATCTTCATAATGAATTAATGATAAAGAACCTTAAAAATTTATCCGATGAGATATGTGCCAAAAATTCTAACTTGAAAGGTAAGAGGCACATCCGATTTCTAAAGTTAATATGGGATCAATTGAAGAAATGGGCACAGGAGAAAATGTTGAGCGCATTGTTAAGAGCGTTCAACCAAATTCTGATTTGAGCAAGTTAAACATAGAGGGTTATATTGGTGCAAATTTCCCCAATTGGTTGATGAATATATACTTGGTACGCATTGTGAAAATCTGGCTTATAAAATGTCACAGGTGTGTGGAGCTGCCTCAACTAGGGAAGTTGCCTTTTCTTGAGGTTCTCACTGTTGACGGGATGGATTCCGCAATGTATTTCTGCAATAGTTCTAGTGAAGAGGATTCAACAACTCAATGTGCATTACTGAAGCAACTGACCCTCCGGAATATGCCCAATCTATTGGGATGGTCAGTTAAGAAAGATCATAGTATTCTTCATTGTCTGAAGAAATTTACATGCAAGGCATGTCCCTATTTGAATAAATTGCCAGATCTTCCCTCTCTTGACTCATTAGAACTGTCTGATTGTAGCAGTGAATTACTAGTAGAGGCAGTAGCCAAGATCACCTTCCTTACTCATCTTATGATCAGTGGATGTTTGGAAATTCTACACTTACCTGAAGGGTTGCTGAAAAATAATATCAATCTGCTGTTCGTGGAAATTAGAGATTGTGCGGTTTATTCAAAGTCTTTCGAGTGAGCTGAAAGTTCTTCCTTGTCTCGAGTCATTAAACATCAGTAACTGTAACTGTCTCAGTTCTGCACTCGATTCATGTGGACTTGAAACTTTGAAGTCCTTGTCCATTCATAGTTGTCGTAACATTAGCCTGGAAAAAGGATTACAAAGTTTACAGGTTCTTCAATATGCATCACTCTCTGACTGTGAAAACTTGACAATCTCATTGATGACTATGCAAAATCTTACATCTCTCCAAACTCTGCATATACGGAGCTGTCCTAAGATGTATATGCTCCCAGAATGGCTAGGAGATCTCATTTCTCTTAGAGAATTGGAGCTGTGGTACTGTGAAAATTTAAGTTTTGTACCAGAATCAGTGAAAAAGCTAACCAAGCTTCAGTTTCTGTCTATATGGGGCTGCCCAAACTTGGAATTAAGATGCAGAAAGGATGTCGGAGAAGATTGGCGCAAGATAAAACATGTACCATTCATCAAGATTAATGGCCCATATATCCAAGTTATGACAGGTAAGTGATACATTTTAGATCAATTATTTTTTCTAGTTTCAGTGAAACAATCAGAACATTATATACTCTTACTTCTCATTTTGTTAAACCTGAGTTGATGTTCACAAAGATTAAAAGAAATATAGTATTAATATAAAGTACTCCAGTTTTGTTGTATGTTAGTTTGACTTTTCTTGATGATGGTTTTGCATTTTAAGGAGGAGGTCATTTTATTCGACAAGCTAAAGTAGATAGTGTTGGGGAAGCCGAATATATATAGTTGTGATTTAATCACCTCTATATATTCGGCTTCCGCAACTATTGGTATCAGAGCCAAGATTCTATCTTAGTATGCTCTGTGGTTGCAGCATAGTTTAGACTCTCATATCAGAAAAATATTACTTTAGTGTTCTGTACTATCATCAAAAATAGTATATGTAGCAAAAATGGAAGATAATAAAAATGAAGAGTCCACATTGGGTGTCAGTAATACGTCGTTGGCATCTTCGCTTATGACAAGAATTATGTCAAATGCGAAATTTGCAGTTGAAATTTTTGACGGGTCAGGACATTTCGGGATGTGGCAAGCTAAGGTTCTTGATGTCATTTTCAACAAGGGCTAGATATTTTCATAGAAGAAAAGAAATCTGACAATATCGGAGAAGGAGATTGGAAGATTATCAACCGCGTTGCTTATGGTACCATTCGATCTTACCTCGCAAGAGAACAGAAGTATCCATACACAAAAGGAACTTCTGCAAGTAAATTGTGAAATGCATTGGAGGATAAATTCTTGAAGAGAAACAGTCAAAATAAACTTTACATGAAAAAAAAATTGTTACGCTTCACATATGTTCCTGGTACTACAATGAATAATTATATCACTAGCTTTAATAAATTGGCGACAGATTTGCAGAATATGGATGTGACCTTTAGTGATGGAGATATGGCCTTAATGTTATTAAGTTCACTTCCTGATGAGTACGAGTACCTCGAAACAACTCTACTTCATGGGAATGATGAAGTATCTCTCAAAGAAGTTTGTTCTGCCTTATACAGCTACGAACAAAGAAAGAGAGAACAGTAAAAAAGTGGAGAAGGAGAAGCACTGGTTGTTAGAGGTCGTTCTCAAAACCAGATGAAGAACGAAGAAAGGAAAATCAAAGTCAAGATCAAGACTCAGCAAAGATGAATGCGCCTTTTGTCGAGAAAAGGGGCAATGGAAGAAAGACTGTCCAAAATTAGAAAACAAGGTCAAACCTGACAATGGGAAGACTGTCATGGATTCAAATGTAGCTGATTGTGACGACTCTGATTTCTCACTAGTTACAACTGAGCCATTCAAACCATGTGACATATGGTTGATGGATTCAGCTTGTAGCCATCATATGTGTTCCAACCGGGACTGGTTCGTCGATTTTCAAATAGGAGAATGTGGAGTTATTCACACCGCAAATAACAATCCTCTTACCGCATATGGTATTGATTCAATCTAATTAAGGAACCATAATGGATTGATCAAAACATTAACATATGTTCGATGCGTACTAGAATTGAAGAAAAATCTCATTTCTGTAGGAGCCCTAGAGTCAAAGGAGCTCAAAGTCGTTACAGAAAAATGGGGTAATGAGAATATGCTCCGATGCACTAGTGCTAATGAAGAGAATTCAGCGAAATAATAACATGTACCACTATCATGGTAGTACAGTTATTGGGACAGCAACAGTGACATCCAGTGATGACAAATAGGCAGAAGCAACCAAGCTATGGCACATGCGCGTGGGGCATACTGGAGGAAAATCCTTGAAAATTTTATCAGATCAAGGATTGTTAAAAGGAGTAAAGACTTGCAATTTGAAGTTTTGTGAGTATTGTGTCAAGGGGAAACAGGCAAGGGTTAAATTTAGAACAGCTATTCATAATACTAAAGGTATTTTGAATTATGTTCACTCTGATATTTGGGGTGCTTCCAAAACACCTTCATTAGGTGGGAAACACTATTTTGTAACCTTTATTGATGACTTTTCTCGGAGAGTGTGGGTGTATAATATGAAAACCAAAGATGAGGTGCTAGGAATTTTTCTCAAATGGAAGGCGATGATAAAGACTCAAATAGGCAGAAAAATAAATTGTCTTCGCACATATAATGGTGGAGAATACAAAAATGATCTTTACAATAAGATTTGTGAAGATGATGGTATTTTGAGATATTTCACCGTGAGAAATACATTGCAACAGAATGGAGTGTCGGAACGTCTGAACCGGACTTTGCCGGAGAAGGTTCGATGTATGTTGTCCAATGTTGGCTTGGGCAAAAATTTTTGGGCTAAGGCAATAACATACGCATGCCACCTCATTAATCGTCTACCATCTGCCGCTATTGGTAGTAAGACACCATTTGAAAAATGGTATAGAAAACCTGCTGAAGATTATAATTTTTTTCATGTTTGGCTCAATTGCATACTATCATGTGAAATAGTCAAAATTGGATCCGAGAGCAAAGAAAGCTATATTTATGGGGATTACTTTTGGAGTCAAAGGATACCGCTTATGGTGTACAGAGACAAGAAAAATTATATTCAGCAAAGATGTTACCTTTGATGAATCTGCCATAACAGATAAGGTGACAGTTGAAGATGTCAAACAAACTGATGGTGCTACAAAGCAGGTGGGAGTTTGAGGGAAAATTAATTTTCCCAACACAAAAAAAACGAGGAAACAATAGAAGATTTTTCTCTGGAAGAAGAGTCAGTAGAAGGGGAGATTCCAACTCAGGAACCCCAACAACAACTTGAATTAATAGCAACCAGCAAGCCAAAAAGAACAATAAAGAAACCTGTTAGTCTCATAGAGACGTAGCTTGTGCAACCTCAATTGTAGCCGATGGTGTTCCTACCATTTATGAAGACACAGTCCAAAATTCAGAAGAAGATAAGTGGAGGATTGCCATGAATGAAGAAGTGTAGTCCCTTCATCAGAATCGCACATGAAAATTGGCAATTCTCCGAAAGGCAAGAAAGCAATTGGGTGCAAATGGGTATTTGCAAAGAAAGAAGGATTTCCTAACCAAGAAGATGTTTCCTACAAAGAAAGATTGGTGGCAAAAGGGTACGCTCAAAAGGAGGGAATTGATTACAATGACGTATTTTCTTCAGTCATGAAACACTTCTCCAATAGAGTTTTGTTGGCTTTGGTAGCACAGTTGAATTTGAAACTAGTTCAGTTAGATGTAAAAACTGCATTTTTACATGGAGACTTGGAAAAGGAAATTTATATGACTCAGTCAGAAGGATTTAAAGTTGTTAGAAAGGAAAATATAGTGTGCAAACTTGAAAAATCATTGTACGGATTGAAACAATCTTCTAGACAATGGTACAAACGATTTGACAAGTTTATGTTGCGGCAGAAGTACAGAAGAAGCAAATACGATCATTGTGCGTATTTGCGCAAGCTTGAAGACGGATCTTTCATATATCCTCTCGTATACGTTGATGATATGTTGATAGCTTCCAAAAGTCAAGAGGAAATTGAGAAGTTGAAGATTCAACTGAGAAAGGCATTTGAGATGAAGGATTTGGGTGAGGCGAAGAAAATTCTTGGCATGGAGATAAAAAGACATAGACATTCAAAGAAATTCTATCTATCTCAAAGAGAATACTTGAAGAGAGTAATTGATCGATTTGGCATGAATGACAACACGAAGTCGGTTAGCGCTCCGCTTGCTCCTCACTTTAAGCTTAGTGATGCTATGTCGCCCGAAGAATAAAGCTGAACGAGAGAATATGTCAAGAGTACCATATGTGAATGTCGTTGGTAGCTTAATGTATGCAATGGTTTGCACCATACCTGATATTTTCACATGTTATCCGAGTTGTAAGCAGGTATATGCATGATCCAGGAAAGGAGCATTGGCAAGCTATGAAATGGATTCTAGGTATATTCGTAATACTGTAGATGTTGGATTGATTTTTGAGTAGGAAGATAGTCAATATCTTGTTGGATATTGTGACTCAGATTATGCGGGTGATTTAGACAAGTGTAGATCAACTATTGGTTATGTTTTCACTTTTGCAAATGCATCAGTTAGTTGTAAGTCTACTTTGCAGTCAACAGTTGCTTTGTCTACTACTGAGGCAAAGTAAATGACAATTACAGAGGCTGTAAAGGAGGCAATTTGGCTTCAGGAGTTGCTTAGAGAGCTTGGTATTGGTCAAGAAAGTATCACATTATTTTGTAATAGTCAGATTGCTATCCAATTAGCAAAGAACCAAGTTTATCATGCAAGGATGAAGCACATTGATGTTCGATATCACTTTATATGAGATATTATAGAAGAATATGGAGTCATGGTACCGAAAATTCGAACTACAGACAACCCTGCTGATATGCTAATAAAAGTAGTGACTGCGATCAAGTTTCAACATTGTTTGAACTTGATCAATATTGTTGAACTTTGAAGATTGCAGTTGAAGACACAATTAAAATTTATCAGTGAGAGAAAATTGAAAAAGTATTAATGTGAACTAGTGTGAACATTTGAAGCATCCTTTTAGGAAGAAAATGGTAGATGCATTTTTTCATGCATTTACATTGCATGGTCACACTTAATGTGATGTCATGCATGGCATTATTAAGACCATTTCCCTTTTATAAATAGTAAGGGTTTTGTTCATTTGTAAACATCTCTCACTTGCCTTCTTATCTCCCAAAGCATTTGAATCTTCTTTCTCTCTTGTAGTATTTCACTTGTATTTTTGGAGTGAAATAAAATTTGAGTTGATTGTGTCCGAAGACTAGGCAAAAATAAAATTTTACTGAACCTCGTTAATTTCTGGTGTTCTTTTTATTATTGTCTCACTTAATATTTATTAGCTATCTTTAGATATAGTAGTTGTGATTTAATCACTCTCTATATATTCAGCTTCCGCAATAATTGGTGGTATCAGAGCCTTGGGTAATGAATAGTAAGTGAGACAATAATAAAAGAACACCAGAAATTAACGAGGTTCGGCAAAATTTGATTTTTGCTTAGTTTTCGGACACAATCAACTCAAGTTTTGTTTCACTCCAAAAATACAAATGAAATATTACAAAAGAGAAAGAAGATTCAAATGCCTTGGGAGATAAGAAGGCAAGTGAGAGATGTTTACAAATGAACAAAACCTTGCTATTTATAGAAGAGAAATGGCTTTAATAATGTCATGCGTGACATCACATTAAGTGTGATCATACAATGTAAATACATGAAAAAATGCATCTACCAATTTCTTCCTAAAATGAGGCTTCAAATATTTACACTAGTTCACATTAATCTTGTTAAATTCAACGGACAGTTGGTAAAACCAACATGGAATAACATATAACAAATGCACTGTTTCTTGCTTTTGATATGGAAAAGAATTCGTCCTTGACAGTCTGAACCTCATATCGGACTGGATTTACGTTGGCTAGCAACATTCTGCCACCCTTGTTATTCATTGGAACTTAAGACCGACTATACTTTTCGAGCATAGGTAGAGTAATTGTTATTAAACTTACATGAGTTATTGGGTTTGCCAGCAGAATTTTATGTTTCGTGAAAGCTTTGTATGTTAGTGGAGAATTATTGTGGGAGTTAAGATCCTCTAGTTTGTGGGAGTCCTTGCATTTTTTTCTAGATAACGTGGAGAGAATCCTTAATTTTTAAAAATAAATAAATTATTGAGTATTGAAATGAAATACGTCTAACTAGAAGATATAAAGAATTCATATAGCTGATTAGTTCGGGTTGAGCAAAGTTAAGTAGTCATTATGTACTTAGCAATTCCGTCAGATATCATTCATCTGTTTCCCTTGAGATCTTTCTGTTTACACTTGTTTTTCCTGTATCTTTATAAATGAAACTCTTTTATATTGTTTTTTTTGTTAAATTGAATTTTTTGAAAAAGATCATACGCTTAACTGCATGTGGTTCTATAAATTAAAAGCTGTGAACAAGATAGAGCACTTCCTTTGGCTTGTTTATTCTGCGTAGGCTGCAGTTAGGTCGAAATGCTGAGCATATCATCCTAATGTAAGTATGAAAAAGCTATTTGGACCAATGGGGGAGTTTCAACAAAATACTAATACTACTGCAATCGTTTCAATCCATCCCCTCGAGGAAAGAATTCCTATGAGCATACTCAAAGTAAATTGTCTAAGTGCTCTCCTTTGTCTCATTAATCATCTCGTAATTATTCATTTTCGTCCTGAAGCTCGCTCCTCCTCCTCCTCCTCCTTTTGAATAGAAGTCTCCTTGGTCCTTTTTACATAAAACCTTTGACCGCCCAAGCAGAGGCGGCTCAATAGCATCCGAGACCTAAAGTAGAGCATTAATAAGAGGCCTTAAATATTAGAGATCTTTATACAAATAGCCTTCCATATTCATTGTTTACTTTTTCTAGCCATATGCATAATTTATACATTGATTATACAAAATTATACACATATAATACAAAAATTATGCATATATTATATAATACATAAATTATACATATACACACACACACAAGTGAGTATGTGAAATGAAAAAAAAAATGAAAATTTGGTTTTATAAAATACAAAAAATTGAATGAATTTAACGTTGACCACACAACAACTGAAATGAGATAACCCATAAAACATACTTCTTCCGTCCCAGCTTATTTGATACCTTTTATTTTAGATCACAAGTTTTAAAAGTCTTCCTTTATTTCATAAACTCCATATCCAGTCAAACACCTTCATATAAATTAGGACGGAGGGAGTATAATTTATGTGAGAAAAATAAATGATAAATTAGATTATTAGATATAATTACGTGACTAACTAATAAATAGAGAAATATAATTCAGTAAAAATATAAAATAAAATTAACAGAAAACTATTTTGATTATAATAACTAGTGAAGCATATTAAGTTATTAAAACTTAATATGAAAATAAAAAATAAATTTATCAATACTAAGAAATAATTATACAAATAATATACTATATATACAGAAATAATAATTTTGGCGCCCTTAAATTCTTGGGGCCTCACTTGCTTTAGGGTCTGGCTGCCCGTGCGCCCAAGAGGACCGACTATCTTTCTTTCTATATTCAATATCTTGAAAGGTAAAGATCGAAAAACATTTACCGAAAAACGAGCACATCCACAACCCTTTGTCCTTGGATAGAAAATGAAAGTAAGAATGATAATATTGTGCATAACTTGAAGTGGCAAGAGTTAATCCCTTTCTGTTACCTTTTGGCTAAAACCGATGCAACAATCTATTTAACAATAAACAAGCAGTGCGTGATATCCACTATCCATAATGTTGTTACGATGGGAATTGAATGTACCAATAGGATCCTCCAAATTGCTGAACAACTCAAATGGAAACCCTCCTCTTACTAACTTTTGTAAACTGAATAAAAATACAAGCCTTATAGGGACTACCCAGCCCTGAAAGGTCAAGTAATGTGCTAAACCTTAATATTCTGATAATAGTATCCCTGTTACCTTAAAGAAAAAAAGATCTATTCACTTCATCCATTAACAATTATTTTGTCCTATACTCACGTTTCTCAGCAGTCCTTTCCCTTTCTTCTCTTTATATGGACTTCCCCACGCTCCATAAAGAAAAATAACAACTAAGAGAAAAACAGACCTCTTAGTGTTTTTTCTTCCCCCATATTATCATAGCAAAGGAGAGTTTTGAAGTAAGGTAAACTTGGCTCCGTACAATTTATAGGTCACTGATTCGACTCGTGAATGTAACTATTAATGCTTGCATCACACCCTTTGAAGTGCAGAGGCGGATTCAAGATTTGAAGTTTATGGATTCCAATCGTAACCTCAAATTAATATACAATAATAACTGGGTTAACAGTTAAATATTTATAAATATTTAATGGAAGGTCTATGCAAAAGTTATTGGGTTTCCGGGAACCCAATAACTACACTCTAGATCCACCCTGTTAGGGTGCAACCTTTTTTCCGAATCTTGTGTGAATACGAGATACTATGTGTATTGGCCATTTTTACCGTTTGTCATTTTCACTTCACATAAAGTTGAACAAGAAGAATTTCAGATCTGCTCACAATGTACTATGGTCAAAAGAACAACCATATAGCATTTCAAAATAGAGAAGCACATGCCATGTAAAACCATATGAAAGTAAGCAAAGGAATCTAATTTTCTTGCAAGGAGACACGAGCTAAAAGCCCAATTCTTTTGGAGTTTCAAGTTCAACTTCTTCCTACTCGTCTATGAATCTTGAAAACTGAAGCTCCAATTTGTCTCCTACTGCAAAGGGAATTTGGCAGCTGTGATACTTGAAATTTTATACTGCTTTAAGTCTCTGTTTTTACAGTTGCCTTTCTCGTGGTACCCACTTGTTTGCTATATCAAAATGATTAGTATTTTAGTCATGCTCCTACAGTTCCTTTCCACGGTAAATCATACTAAAATTCGATTTTTGAAATTATTAATTTTCACCATTCAGAACAAACGGTAGTTTTCGAGTTCAGCAAAATAGTACACTGTTTAGATTCATCTGTTTCTACCCATTAAGACCACTGAAATCTGTTTCATCAAATTCATTTTCTTCTTCTATCTTCCCTGTCCTCACTATTCACCGGTCAGGATTTTCATCAAGGGGTCAAAATATAAAAAAATAAACTCACCAAAAAGTCAAGGGGTGTCAATACATAGTATATATACATATTTTATAAAAAATTACCTAACTACACAGTGTAATTTTCCTACAAACGGGTGTCCGTTGACATTCCTTAAGTGCACGTGGCTCCGCCATATTCACGGTCGACCCTACTGCTAATTTTACAGTATATGTTGCTCTATTTAAACTCATCAAAATTTAATATAATATAAAATAAGATTAAAAATAAAAATAAATAAGAATTGAAGTTCTCTATATTTTCACATCGACTCAGAAATATTTTGTGGTAGTAAAATATTCTTAAAAAACATTGGTCCTAAAATTAACGTACTAACAGGATAATCTATTAATATTACATAGCGTGAACGGGGGTAAAATTTAAAATCCCAGGCGGTAGCATATGATGTGTATAAAAAAAGATGGCAAGGAATCATTTGTACTGTTAGACATACCAGCAAGGACATGTACCGATTACTACAGGAAGAATCTAAGTTGATTAGGACGTTTAATTTTACAAAAAATAATTGGACGTAGCTATCATGGCTAATATGGAAAGTCCAGCGAAGATGAGTATGACAAGTAATACTCTGGTTATGAAAATTACACATGGATTTAATATTTCATACACCAATAAGTATGGTGAGAATAAATGCAACACTTGGGATTAGAACATGCCATTTGCCAAACAATCAACACGAATAAGTCTCTTGAATGTACCTGATTACCTCTCTTATTCAAACTTTTGTTTAACAACCAGCCATATTAAGCTCAAAACATGGCCAAATCTAAATAGACAACTTGACTTTGCAAATTAGTACTATTATTTACTTGACCATAGATAACAAAAAATGACAATCCGTTTCAGAAGAAAAATATCTTTTTAATAATTGTAGTGTCCGAGCCAATTTAGCGCACCTCGGCTAAATCCATGGTGTACCTGCTAGCTCGAAGTAAAACATGTTAAATACGATATGTCTATGTTCTTCACAATAAAATAAGCATATCTTCTCTTGATCAACATCACAATACAAGATCTAGTTCAGCTACTTTTTTTACAATAAGTAAATATCATATTTTCTCTTGACTAACATCACAATATACGATCTTGTTCAGCTACTTTTCTACACAATATGTAAATCTAGTACTGCAAGATATGTCAAAAATACACTAGGAGGTGGCTTTTCAGAAGAAAAAAAAGAAGAGCTTATACAGTTCTATTCTTGAAATAAGACAAATTCCAAAATAAGTACATCTGTTAGAACATACGTAACAACTGATATTCGAAATCAGAAGATGGACATGTGCATAATGTCCTGCAAGACCCTATGCTCTCTCTAATGCCCTGACTCTCAGTCTCAATCAGGTAAGAATGATCCTAGACTGCTTACCCAATGGAAGATGAACAATCGCTAAGGAATAACTAAAACTAGCAAGAAGTGAACCAACACTTGGCCAATTCCCCAACAACGAAAGTAGAAGAGGAAATGCTGGTAGATGGTTTTCAGAATCAACTCGATGAGCAACAAACTCGACAAGCTTTTACTCATTTAGCAATGCAAGATCTTAGCTGCTTTACAGCTACTTTGAGTTTTGTGATTATAGACGAGATAGAAACCAAGAGAACCTCACTACGCCCAACCTTTGTGTAAAAATGTAGCCACAAATGTTGCAAAGCATAAATACAGTCAAGGACAAAATCCTCCAGGAAATGTTTAATTGTTTTGTTTAAAATGCATATTGTGTGATCTTGTAATAGATGTATGCATTTTAGTGGTTGGTGAATGAGCATGGTATTTGTTTAGATAATCAATAAGATAAAAGTACAATTTTGAGGACAGAAATTACTGAGCATTCCGAATTAGTTAGTATTCCACTACAGATTTCTTCTTTTTTGATGAAACAACAGAATTTCATAAAAAGGCATCAAGAAGATGCATAGCAAAAATATACAAGATAAGAGTGTCTGCTCATGTACAAGAAATTGTTAATTCAAATTAATATTTGAATGAATATCAACAAGGAAAATGTGGATAATACCATGTTTAAAATCTTTTATACTGCATCTTTGTTGTACAGATTTGAGCATATTGCTACATTCGATACTCGCATCAACAATTTCAAGATACTACTGCATCCAGCTCCATGTCCACATAAATCAGTTACAGGAAGGATGCCAATCAGGAGTATTTCTATTTCATGACCACGGAAATTTCTGCATTAAGGTGTCCAAAATGTTCATAAAAAGAACAGTTAGAACAACTTTTCACTGAAAGATCAGAATACAAGAGCTCAATATCAATGCAACATGAACACATGGAAATTAAATGTACCTTGCAAAAGCTAGCAGCCTCTTCCAGAAAGCTGGTTTATTCCACCTGCAGTTTAGGAGCTAAATGGATATTAGAACAGCTTTATACATTCATCTTCCCTCTGATGAAGTTCCAACGAGGATTTGTGATCCATATGTTTTTTAGGTGGACGAGTAAAGATAAGCATTTCCATCAATGAGCTTTTGGAATAAGCAAGAAACAAATGAAAGCTAATCATTTGTCACTATTTATATACTTTCAACAAGTGAAATACACAAGCTTAAGGATGAACAATTCATTAAAAGTACACTCAATGTGCTTTTGAGCAACATACATGACTAATCAACCCGAATTTACTGATGCTCTAGAATAAGAGCCTAAAGAATTCGATAACCCTAAAATATTTTACTTCCATGTGATTTGAAAGCAAGAGAAACTTACAGGAATAAGGTTGCTCGTCAAATCAGAAAGAGATTCTAAATGACTTTCTAAATATTACAATAATGCTCTACAACGATCGAACTAGCAATCATATCAGCTCCTTAATCCCTATTTGAATGCTCGCCAACTGAATTGTTTCTTCTCAAACGGGATGTACCTCCTCTACCATTGCTGTGAACTAAAGACTCATTGTTTCTTCTACCAACAACTGAGCCGCTTACATATCTGCAGCTCAAAGCTCTAATGATAGAGTTCGACTTAGGTTCAACCCCATCACCATCTCCCCTAAATTCAGAATGCCCATCATTTCCAGCCATTAAGTCCATCAAATTGCTGCGGAACCCCAAGTCAGAGTAAACCCTATGAGAATTTCTCAGTGGCGTTGCAAGTCTAGCATCTCCACCATCCAAATCTCTTTCTTTTCTCCGCAAGTTCAATTGGCTGGTTCTCGACTCCACAGGTCGCCCCACGGTCTCAACCATCAAACAAGGATTGGTAAAACCATTCCAAGCATGTAGGGGTGCCAACTTACTCAACCCACTCAAACATTCAACAACCTCCTTCATTGTTGGCCGCCTCTCCCTACAAGACCTCACACATTTAGCAGCCACAACTGCCAATTGCTTTCTCAGCAAAGGATCCTTGGGAGGCGGAATCCTCGGATCGTATACAGCCAACAACTTCCCTCTCTTAATCAAAGGAATGGCCCAATCCACAATGGAAGGCGGCGAATACGCTACATCAATAGCCTTCCTCCCACTAATAATCTCCAACAATAAAATCCCAAAACTGAAAACATCAGTCTTGGTGCTTAAATTATCAGGGGTCACATAACATGGATCAAGATAACCCATTGTACCGGCAGGAGGAGTAGACCTCAACCTAAAATCATCAAGATGACACCTTAATGCTAACCCAAAATCGCCCAAACGTGCATTAAAATTCCTGTCTATCAACACATTAGCAGACTTAATATCACGATGAATTACAGGAGGGTTCAAAGAATGGAGAATATCAACAGCTTTAGCAGTTTGTAAAGCCAACTTTATCCTCCTCCCCCAACTAATTGAACGAGAATTGGAATGAAGGACATCATAAAGTGTACCATTAGACATAAACTCAACAACCAAAAGCCTGTCATGAGAATCAGTACTAACACCAACAAGATTAACCAATCTTGGACTTTGCAATTTGGAAAGAATATCAATTTCATTCTCTACCTCATTACAATTATCTGTGCTGAATCTTGGGGCACCTCTAGAAGACCTTTTGACAGCTACAAGACGGCCATTGCGAAGTATTCCTTTATAGACAAGTCCATGGCTGCCCCTACCAAGAAGCTTTTGGTCAGAGAAACCATTAGTGGCAGCTTCAAGATCCCTGTAGTTAAACTCCTGAATTTTGATGGTTTTCTCCTTTTCTTGATTATGGGGTTGATGGGTTTTCTGGGAATTGGAAATTGATATGGAAGATTCAGCTTTACATGATAGATAACCCATGAAGTTCTGAATTTTATCCGTAAAGTCACAAGCTCTATGTGTTCTTTTCTTTTTTTTTTTTTTTTTTGTATATAAGATGCAAAATCAAGAGGGAAACAGAAAGTTTGTGAGGGGTTTTTGAGTGATGAAGAGTATTTTTCTTTTTGGGTTTATGGGGATTGCAGATTTTTTGCAGGTTGGTGATAATGGTGAAGAGGGAGGAGAGGTGTAGGAGCCGGGAGGGAAAGGGAGAGGTGTTATTGCGGTTGTAATGGTTAAATGAGTTGTCTCCACTGAAATGGAATCCCAAGAAGTGCCATAGCTTTATATTTATTCGGATTATGATATAGGATAATTAATGGATGATTTATGGTACCCATTACCCCAAAATTATCCATATGCCTCATTAAACAAATCTTTCTTTCTTTTCATAGTTCTGGTTAGGGTGTTTATAAAAATCTGAAAAATCGAATCAAATCGATAAAAATATCGACACTTTTTAGGTTAGGTTTAGTTTGATTTTGGTTTTGAATTTTAAAAACCGATCAAATTTAGTTTGGTTTTAGTTTTAATAAAAAATAATTGAAAAAAATCGAACCAAACCAACTATAGAAATAGCTATTTAAATTTATTATTACACCTATACATATTATATTTTTATATATAGTTTTTAAAATTTTATGGTACATATAAGTCATTTGTATTTTTAGTCTAGTTCTTTGCTATTATAATAATCTAATTCTTTGCTTTTATATTCTAGTTTGATTGATAGTTTTCTTTTACTAAGTACAAGAATTTAATTCATGTTAAAAATAATTAATTTTTAATTAATTAAATTATTCATCACTATTTGATTCAATTATCCTCAATATATCTTGGTAAATGATAGATTTCTCAAAGAGCAATTGGTTTGATAGTGTTACGTTAAAAATGTCTCGCCGGAATATGTGTTTGGTAGTGTATGTCTCGTATTTAAGAAAAAACCGATAAATAACCGAAAAAATCGAAAAACCGACGAAAATCGAATCGATAAAAAGTCGACTTAATTGGTTTGGTTTGGTTTTAATATTTGAAGGACCGACTTACTTGACTTGATTTCTTTTTAAAGAAAAACCAATCCAAATTGAACAATGAACACTCCTAGTTATATTAGATTCTTTGGTGATATAATAAAAGGAAATTGATTGCACTTTCAACTTGTTTTCAAGTAAGCTAGCATTTAGATATAAAACTTAAAAAGTGAGTTTTTGAAGTTTGAAAGTTGAAATTGTGTTTGGACATTAATTTTAGTTGAAAAGAATTTGAAGTTTTGTGAGTAGAAAACTTCAAAAATTATTCTAAAATTGTTTTTGAGATATGAAGATTCTATTTTTCAAAATCTACCAAAAAATAATTAAAATCTTCAAATAAACAGGTTATTTGAAAAAGAAGTACCAAATTTTATTTTGAAGAGGTTATTATGAGGTTTATATATTTTATTTTATAACTTTTGTTTTCATGATCCCAGTCGATTAAAATTGACACGTCACAATGTATGAAGAGACAGTATAATAGGAATAATTAGTTAATTAACGACTACAGGCGTGAAGTAGCGATTACTGCATGGGGGAACCCCTCAAAAGGGGAAAATATACATGTTTTACTTGGAATCTCTAATTATGATTGTTGTGAAAGAAAAATGAATTTAAAAACCTCAAATATGAAAATGAGATGAAAAGCGGTAGGAAAAGTGCGAATTACGGAAAGTAGAGGGGACGACATGAAATCTCAACATTCGTCTTCCAATTGTTTAGGTTGCTTAGGAATAATTTTAAGGAAAAGGCAATTTCTTTTTAGCCACTTATTGCCTTCAACTAAGTCATATATATTTCGTTCTGTTTATGAAACTGATATTTGACCATATATTTCTCATCTTTTCTTTTTTCTTTATCCTCATTTCCTCTTTTTCCCAACATACTGTAAAGACAAAACCTTATGACTTTCAACTAGTACGTACTACTTATTTAAAAAAGCTAATTTAGATGGAGGAATAGAAAGGACAAAATTGAGGTATCAAAAATTAATTCCATTATTAGTCGTAATTCTAGAGAGGAGGTTATGCACGTGATTTGTAATTTGGTCAACTGTCGGCTACAGTGTGTCTATAAAATATTGGAAATATTTGTACATTTCTTGCCAATCGCATTGCAGAAAGCGTATATTCAAAGGATTTTGAACACTGACTCAAATGTCTTCCCCTTTGAAATTATGGAAAGTATATATATATATATATACTTGCTTCTTAATTAATACATTATGTCATTCTCCACTTCAACTTGAAATTATGGAAATTGTATACTACTTGATTTCCTATTCACTCGTCTATTAGGCTATTTACGCAGTAAAAGAGTACTGAACTCTGACATTAAATTCTTTGCTTTTCAAAAAGTATTGGTGCGTCACATAGAATAATATTCACGGGACAGAGAAAACAAATTTCTTTTTTGTTTTTGTTTCCAATAGTCTATGATTTTTTTAAGTCTATGAATTATTATTATTATACTACCTAGTGGTTAGTAAATGGTTTCAATTAGCATGTGAGCTTCTTAGTTTCTTATGTGATTATTAACTTTCTTCAAAGTATATAGTTGAAAATGGAAAACATTGAGATATTCTTCTTTCTTTCAACTAAGGGCGTGTTTGGTAATGACGGAAAATATTTTTCTATTTTTCACTGTTTGATTGCACAAAATAGTTTCAAAAATATTTTCCTAAATATTATATTTTTTTGGAATTGAAGAAAAATAACTTTCTTAAAAGAGTTAGGAAAATATTTTCCGAAAAATAACCTTCCTTAGATTTAAAAATTGAGTCTATCCATTGCAGTAACGCTTGTTTAATTCCGTTTCTATTTTAAATTTCTGAGCAGTATATTTGTTACTTCTACTTCTAATTAAATCTTATATCCACAAACATTCTCTATTTTTATAGTAGGAAAAAGAAAACACAAATTTAAGTTGCATCCAATCCCACTTGACTCCTAGATATTCTTCTTAGAAAATAACTCACCAATATTAGTTGCCTTTGCACTACAAGGTCATTCAACTTTGTCTACTACTTTTTTTTTTTTTTTTTTTTTTTTTTTTTTTAGTAAAGTCAATTTTCTTTTTCTTTTTTCCCTTTTCCCTTTTCTCTATTTTTTCTTGGGGGTGGATGTGGGGGTGGGGGGCTCAAGGGGAGGCGTTAGGGTGATGGAGGGACAGAGGTGTATAAAGCATGTTCAATCAGTTCAACTGAATTCAATATTTTAACATGGAACGTAGATATCTATGTAAAAAAATTACTAATTTTTTAAAAAAAAATATTAAATTTGATCCTATAATTTCAAAAGTACAAATATACAATAAATTTATTTCTAAAATCTTAAAACTTGAAATGATCTAGTTTCAATTTTAAATCCCCCTCTGTAGAGAGGTGGACTTAACTGTCAACCAAAGCTTGAAGAATCAACTTGGACAGCCTAAATCGGACTAATGCACCTAAGTTTCCAAATTCAAAATCCTCTTCCTACCTAACGCATGTTTTCTCCATATTCATTACTTCTTTATTGAAGAAATTGTAGCCAACTAAAAAGATGAAGTAGGTTAGATATACATGTTGATATATATATGAGATGTCTAATGATGAAAACCGAAGGCTCAGGAATGAAAGTTTATATGAATTATATCAGTACAAATGTATCTAGTAAAGTTTTCCCCTTCCTGTATATTTTGTAATGAATGATGTTCTTATTTGAAGGAAATAAATAAGCTTAATCTTTATTAAGATACTCTATAGAACTAAGAGTAGTTTAAGTATTACTTAGTAATAATATTGGTGAATGGAGGTTAAAGAAAATAAAATTAAAAGAAACAAGAAAAAAGTTTAGTCATGTTCCATCTTTCCTTATGTATCACCGTATACTCCTACTAATTAAGAATAAGAAAAAACAGCCTGAGTATGAAAATAGAATGCCAAGACTTTTGTGGAGGATGACAAGGTGTATATTCTTCATCAAGGGTTGCGGTGAAATAGTTAGGATCTCTTAATCCTTAATCAGGGGTTTTGTGTTCAAATCTTGAAAATGAATAAGAAAATTATGGTAGAGAGAGTTCTTCACTTTTATATGGACCTTACGCAACGTGAATTCAAATTAATCGCAATTCTAATATGGACATCAAACACTAGATTGGAAAAAAAATCGAAAGGTTTATGGCAAGTTCATCTCAAGCCAGTTAAGAATGTTCACACAAATAAATAATTTGAGGACCCACATTACGATAAACTATAGGATATTCTCACGTTTGGCTTTTCATTGCCTCATTGGTTTTCCAGATAAGATAAAAGAGTGAATTTTTTGGATATGAATGCCAGAGATGGCTTCCAACAATATCAAAATGATGTCCGATTGTGGTCCTTGCAAGGAGCTGGGGTTAATTAATATATATATATATATTGGAATGTGCAATGTAGCTTTCATGTAACAGAGAGTTTGTTCAATTGTGGAGAGTTCATTTTCAAGAAAAACAACAGTTTTTGTTAGTTTTTGTGAGAGAATGAGATTATATTAATTAAGACTAATTGGAACAATTACAGGTGAATTCAAAAGAAACACATACAAGAAGAAAGGAGTACACTAAGAAGAAATAAATAGAGATATGTCGACAAGTTTAACAGAAAAAATGTTCCGAGTTGCTCTTTATATTTCGCAAGATAGTACAAGATTTAAATTTAGAGATCCAATAATAAAATTAAAGACAACAAAACAAATAGAACAAATTTTACACTTATAGTAAGCAATTCGATCATGCATCCTTCACTTTTTATAATGGGGAGCAGCATAGCCAAATAGGGAAGTTTACTCAAAATTAGTTTTTTCCTCACCCTTTTTCTTAGGTTGACACAATTCGAAGTTGGTGCGATAAATCATGACAATCAATTACTGTTCTACAGGAGACTAACGTGATTAAAATCGATAAAAGCAACAATAACACATTGATTTTATGAAGCAATTCAATTAGTTTCGGGTGACCATGATTTAGACTAACGGTATTAAATGGTATTGTGGATCGTTACAAACTTATTTTTAATTTTATAACTTTATTTTTTTTTTCCACGCAAGAGATTTGCTTTTATTCATAAGAGTTTTAGAAAGATATTTTGTTAATTTTAACATTATAAAAAGCCATGAAGGCCCATTTTCCCGTATCTCTTTCGTTTGATTTGGTTCAATCATCATAACCACCATAATTTTTTAGGGATTTTTTCTTTTCAATATAATATTTGAAACTTATTTATCAAAATTATTTATCCTAATTTTGTATATTACCCGCCCTAAACAAAGATTACTTACAAATTATATACATTCCTTTATTAGTTAGTGCCTTGAATTAAGGGATTTAGTTACACCATTTTCCATTTTTGTCTCCTCTCCTCTTTCCCTATTCTCTCTCTCTCTCTCTCTCTCTCTCTCTCTCTCTCTCTCTCTATATATATATATATATATATATATATATATATATATATAGACACACACACACACACAATCCATTACTAGTACCTTAAATTAAGGGATTTAGTTACACAATTTTTCTTCTTTATTAAAGTGAAAAATTGAGAAAAATATTAGAGAACATTACATCATGGATAACTTACACAGTTACAGGTAAGTATGATTCGTTTCGAAACAAGGAACATTTGGATTTAAATCGATTTTCTTTCAAAGCTGTTATTTAATTAGTTTCGGACCCGTAACTTTTTTTAACTTTTAATAAGAAGAAAAAATTTCTCTTGCCTTATGCTGTACGTAAAAGTTTTTAACTTTTAATAAGAAGAAAAAATTCCTCTATCCCTATGTTATTTTTAGCTGCGTTTTTAAGGTAATTTCAATTGATTTTTCATGGTTTTTGTAAGCTCTTTAGATTGTTTCCTAGTAGATTTGTGTGGCTGTTGATGGGTGATTTTAGACTTGGTTTTAGGTGTAAAAGTGTGCGATTTATCAACTGTTTTACTGAGTTTAAAAGTGGTTTAAGTGGCTGATTTTTGTGGCTTAACACGTGAGTCGAAATTAAGTAAAATGTTCAATGCCTCCACCTCTATCAATGTAGCACTAGCAATAACATCAATAGAAATTTGACAATAATAAATTTGTATGGTACAACAACATACAAATCAAAAATAAATTTTCGTACAAATTTGATACATCTACAACAATATATAAACTAAAAATAAATTTTATACAACTAATTATATAGTATACAACATATTTACAACTTATCTACAACTTCATATATTATTTTTACCCAGTTAAATACATCTACAACATCATACAACTTAAATACAATTTTCATACAAAATTTATATAATATGTCTTTTGTATGTATATATTTTGTATATGGTGTGTTGTTCTTCTTCCTCTCTAAAATTCCAATCAAAACTTCCTCTCTTAATACAATTTCATATCTATCAACAACTTTATGTAAAAAGATAGTATTTATAACTTAAATACAAATTTCTTACAACGATTCATGCATTATATAACTATTTTTCAACTTTCATACAATATTCAAATAAAATAAATTTATAACAATACAACTTAAATACAATTTACATACAACTATAATACAACTTTAATACAATTCCGTAAGTATATTTTATGCCATGTGTTGTTGTTGTTGTTGTTGTTCTTCTTCTTCTTCTTCTTCTTCTTCTTCTTCTTCTTCTTCGATTTTCAATATGAAATTCGGCCAAAATCAAGTCTAACCTTCATCAAACACCCTCAAAAGTGAGATATAAACTCCAAAAATATTCTCAATTATTTGCAACAACAACCAATCCAAATAAAAACTAATAGTTTTTGAAAACACAAATTCGAATCCAAAGCTTCGAAACTTTTTAATGGCTGTCAATGATGGAGAATCAAATACCTTCAAAATTTATTGATTGACAATTTTAATTCGAACATCAAATGTGCAACATGAAAGGAAATTGCTAAGTTAAAACTTTATAGTAAAACGATTGAAATCCATTGATGAATTCTATTAGAACTCTATACAACAAGAAAGCATAAAAAAACAGAGAACATCAAAGGAAGAAAAATTGGGGCAAAAAACAGAGAATGAGAGATAGAGAGAGTGAGAGAGGTATAAAGGGATGGGGAAATAACTGATATTCCTTATTTAATTCCTGATATAAAGAGATACTCATTTAAATAAAGGCGGAATAGCTTCCTGACCACTTAGACTTGTAGGGCATTTGAAAGCCGATACATGAACTTTATGCTTTCCCGTTTGAACTCGAACTCATGATTCCCTTAACTAAGAAACAGATTTGATGGTTGTTCATGCCTATGCGGAGGAGGTGTAGATGACATGGCAATAATGCGTGCACATCACTGCTATTAGGCGCGTAACTTGTAATATTTTTGACTAATTTTTATGAAAGAACAAAAAGGACAATGAAGTAAAAAGGAAAAAAAGCAAAAGAGATCCAGCTACACCTCTTTCACTCTCTTCTCCCTTTCATCTCATCCTCCGTCCAACTTATGTTTCAGCATCAGGATGGGAATAATTCAATGGATACTCATCAAATCCAGATTCAAAGATACTTGTTTAGTAGAATTCTTTTTTTCCCCCTCTTATTAATAAAGTTCTCAACTTTGTAATTCACAAAGTGATTTGGGTTCCTGAATTCAGTAGCATGGGTCTCTGTTAAAAGGCTTGAAATCAAGAATTCGGGAAAAAAAAATTTAAAACGATTTTACCTTTTTGGTTATTTCTCTGTTATGTAAATTGAGATTTGGATCTTTTTCGATAATACCATCGCGAGAAGACGATTGGCTAAAGCATTTCGTCTACCATCTATCTTTTTTGATCTGGTCTTTGGATGGTTTCAAAAGTGAGAATTTCGAGAAGGAAAAAAGGGATAATCAGTGAGGATAGGAACTCAATTTTTCTGGTGACTTCTTTTTTCCGGTGGTATGCCATTCATGTTCGCTGATCTAGTTTATTGCCGGTGTCAAAAATGTAAAGCACTGGTATTTTCCTGTCAAATTTTTATGGTGGTCTAAGTGAGGAGACGATTATGGGGGAGAAGTAATAAAGGAGGATTTTCAGAGAGGCATTTAAATGACAATAGCTTAAGAGATTTTGTCGGTAAAATTTGAATCTTTTGCGGCTGTATTCCCATAGCGATGAAAGGATGCTTATGGGAGAAGAAGAGAAGGATAAAGAATTTTAATTTTTGATAAATTAATTCTTATAAAACGGGATATACTCATTACACGTGTCAAACAATAAAAGGCTTAAAATGTGATGTGTCATCTTTGTCAGCGCAGTTGAGGATCACGCGTTGGTGGAGGCGTATATAATACCCAATTTATCAAGTAGGAGTGTTCAAATGAGAAAGTTGCAAGTTCGTCTATCGGCTTAACAAATGGATGTAAGTTTAAGTGGCTAGGAAACTATTCCGTCAAACTTATTTGTATATAATTGGTAAATGGTATATGACCATGTAATTAAGTTAAAATTTAATTAGGGAAGGTAATAAAGTTTCATATGTAGTATAGGAAGGTAAAATTGCCTAATTGTTAATCGTGAATCACATAGAATTGGTGTTATGAAACTAAATTTGAGGAGAGATTTTTTCCCACGTTCAAAAATTATATAAAAATTTTTGATTAAAAATTAGACAATTAAAATAAAGTATTTAAACTATTCTTTCTTCATTTCCCCTTCTTCAATTCTAAGAAACAATTTAAGCTCTGAACCAAAATTAGAACCTCAAGATTGAACTAGTTCTTCATGGGGTTAAGGGTTACATTGGGATCCTAAGTTGACCAAACATGTAACCAAAATTAATTAAGTAATACTATCTAACACTCGAAAATATTATACTGTAGTTTTTATTTCCTCTTTTCCCCGCAATTCCAACCGTGATATTCGCTATAAAGTGCTAGGCATTTGTTATGATAAACCATATAATAGTTGTTAATATACTCTTCTTTGGGAATTCAATGGATTCAAAAAGTGAACAAGAAAGTGGTCGTTATTGGACTTATATATATTGAAGCTTTATTTCAAACAGCGACCACATCTTTTATTTATTGATTAATGAAAAATGCAAGTGATAAAAAAGTAGAGTCATAGAATTAAAAACAAGATTGTAAAGAGCCAAAAAATCAATTGACTCCAAACAAAAAATTACTAAACCTTTTACTTTCCCTTTCTTCCTAAGTTTCCAAACAAGTTCCCACCTACCTCTTGCCAAGGGACAAGAGGAGTTAGCTAGTCATGTTCCATTATTCCTTCTATATCACTCTATAAACATGCACAAATAATTTATAGTAAGAAAAAATAAAGCCAAAGTATGAAAGTGGAATGCCAAGATTTTAGTGGAAGATATATGACAAGATGCATAACCTTATAGAATAATGAACAGATAGGTTTATAGCAAGTCCATATCAAGCCAGTTCAGAATTAAATAATTGAGGACCCATCTTATAGTAAAACTATAGGATACTCATCTTGGCTTTATCATTGGTATTCCAAAAATAGTAAATTGTTTGATATGAATGCCAGAGAAGGCTTCCAAAATACCTAAACAATGTCCTACTGTGGTGGTCCTTACGAGGAGCTGGGATCAATTAATATAGGACTGTGAAATGCAGCTTTCATGTAACACAGAATTTGTTCAGTTTTGGAGTGTAGGTTTCCAAAATTGAAAAGTTTTTTTTTTTTTTTTTTTTTTTTTGCGTGTATGGTGTGTATTGTCAGAACTTTTTTTTTTCCAACAAAAAAGGAAACTATTTTCACTGCATGAAGGGGTTCCAAATTTAGAGGTCCAGACGTCTAGTACTCTATCTAGGTTCAAAGTATGTTTTACAGCTTATAATCCTTCTTTCTGACGACACGCTTTTCTTGTTTGGAGTACAGGCATTGCATTCAGTTCAAGAAGCATGATTAGATATGAGCGTAAATAGGGTCCCTGATTATTTTTTTTGGTTTCACACTCGTATTCGATATTCGCATTAAATCCCTGACTAATCCGAATTCATGCTGTATGAGGACTATTCAATTAAAAGCGTCCCCTATTAGGTTTTTTTTTCTTTTTCGCATGACTCAAATCTAAAACCTTTAATTAAGGACGAGCGAATCATATTCATCCCCATTAGGCTTACACTGATATCCTAAGTTGATCGCAAATAAATTACTTTTATGTCTAACCCGAAGTAATTTATTAATTCCTCCTTTCCCTGCATTTGCAAAAAAGTGCTCGGCAAAATTAGTCAAGATAGACCATATGATAGTGTAAACAGACTCGTCTTTTGAAACTCAATGGATCATTAGCTGTCAAAAGTGAGTCAAAAAAGTGGTTCTCGGGCTTAGAAAAAGGGGAGCATCGAAGCTTCATTTGAAACTGTGAGCAAGTCTTTTAGAATGTTTATTATTCAAAATCTGGAAACAGAAAATACGAACAGAGTCACAAATGCTTACAAATGGAGAAAAAAGAGAACATGCTTCTGAAATGTATAGAGCTGAAATGATTTCATGGAAAACGATAAACCTTGTCAAGTTTATAGGTTAAAAACAAATTTCTATCATGATTGTTAACTTATCATACACCTCATTCATGTAATTCTTAGGAGTACTACAAATTTCGTGGGTGTTTGGATATAAGAATTATAAAAATCCGAAAAAAGTGAATTTTCTTCGAGTGAAAATGATATTTGAAAATTAAAGTTTCGTTTGAACATGAATTTGGATTGTTTTTGAATTTTTGTGAGTGATTTGAGTAAAAATTTTGAAAAATAGCTTTTTGGAGTTTTTTAAATTTACGAAGTGAAAATTAAAATTTTTATGACCAAACATTGATTTTGATTAAAGGTATGTAAATAATAAATAGCAACACAGCTCCGAAAAAGAAGAATTTTTTTCGAAAAACTAAAAAGATTTCAGACGGGCTCTTCTTTTCTTGGTGATTTCAATTAAAAGGTTTGTAAATAATAAATTGCAACACAGATTTGAAAAAAAAAGAGATTGTCCTCACAAAATTCTGTCAAACTTGTTATAAATTAATTCATCGACAATTTGTCTTGAAGTTCAGTTTTAGAAAGGACAATTGGATACATACATAAGCAAAAAACATAAATAGCCAATATTTATAAAAAAAAATTTCAGAGACCTAGCAGCAATAGGTATTTTACCTACATGGCAATTAAATAAGTGTATTACCTAGCATAAAAATCACTCAGTCCCATTAAAATAGGAATGCTAGTTAATAATTCTTAAATTTAAGCAAAAATAAAAAGGAAGATGATGACTTCCATCCAAAACTAATCGCTCTTCCAAATTTCACTAAAATAGGTTATTGAACTTTCATGAATTGCTATAATATTAAAGTGATGGCTACTCTTCTTGAATTGAAATATACATTCACTCAAAGTGTTCTATTTTTATTAATTTTTAAGTTATACCCCACTAATAGTTATTTAACTTATACAATGTTGTTCATAATTTAACATTACTTATAGATTTTAAAATTTTAAATTTTTTTTTCGTATATTTATTTTATTTTATAGCAAGTATTTATATCCCTTGTATATTACTACTTTATACATCATATAAAACTAGTATATGTATATTATATAATCTTATTCTATTTTCAACGTATCTTGTTCATTCATTCAAGATTTCATTATTTTCACTTCTTAAATTTTTCATAGTACCCATATCTTATAAAAAATTAATTTTGAATATTAATATTTCAATATATCCATTCTTATTTCAACGAAAAATTATATGCATACAAATATAAATCATGTATAATTAATAATATGATAATTTATCAAAAAAATTAATAATATGATATAATATTAAAATAAATCATGTATATTTATCATAACATCCTTATATTCTGAAAAATATAAAATACACACATTTAGTGGAAATATATAAGGTATATATATATATATGGTATAATATACATTTAAAATTATCTATACGTTTGATATAATTAAAAAATCTTACATGATATCTTACTTCAATTAGTGTGTATCGTTTTATAAAAAATGGTATAATAATGATATGTCATATATTTGCGTTTTGTTTTTGTTTCTCTGTGTATATCTAACAAAGATGTTAATAGTATATATGTGATAAGCTTCCATAGTTCGATGGTATATATAATTTTTCGTTATCATGACAACTACAACATTAGTTAAAAAGTGCTCTTTTTAGGGGTGTGGCAGAGTTGTTGAAGGGCAACACCAGATGGTTGTTGTGCAGAGATGGAGGGAATCAGAGTGGCTGTTAGGGTTTTAGAATGAAAAAAGTGATACTTATTTATGAATGAGAATGAGAGTGAAATAAAATATCAAAAATTTAGACATAATCCCTTATTTTCGGGAACAGTTAGAAAATGAATGAGCTACTATTAAATTCTAGTATTTCATTTAAATATGCTACATTTGCAATAAAATCTGCTATTATTGGAATAATCCATATATAGTAACATTAATATAAATATAATTTTTTAAGAGTCTTATCGTGTAAAAAGTGTCGTAAGCTGATAATAAAGCATAATAGAAAGGACCGAGCCCAACTGATATTTTGAGAATAAAGGAGTATTCCGATTTTCAAATGTTTATAGTTTGAGTACAGAAACAAGCTGCCATTGGATTATTACATACCACGTCTACGACAAATAGAACATATCAGTAGACTACTGGAACCAGAAGCATTCTTCAAGTCAAAAAGATCCCTGCAATCAAGAACAATATAACACGTCAGTTAACATGGCCTTTAAAAGAAAATATAACTGAATTAAAGTGATGCCCCTGATATTTAAGAAAGACGAAATCTAACTGAAATAGAATATCACATTATTCAATTATAGTTCATTTGTGTAACTAGATTGGTGTTATTCTTAACCAAGGGTAGATACAAAACGTAAATATTGCCTATACTAGCCTATTAAGTCTCACATAGAAGTTAATTAACAAGCCAAACTACTACCTTTGCGACAACCAGACCAACACCATGAAAAAGAATAGTACACAACAAACTCAGATACGAGAAATAGAAAAGAAAGTAACTTTCTCATTTTGGTGTCATAGTAATGAGGTTGTTCTCATGTCCAGAAAAGATTTAACAAAAGATCCTTTAATGACTAGCCAATAAACTGACCTAGGTAAATCCATGAACTCCATTGCATTATTCCTTCTGAACAAGCATATGAACCATGAATTGTTCTAAGAAGATAATTCAATGAATCGTTTGTTTTGAAATAACTGTTCAAGGACCAGTTGGTCCCTTTCCTTCACGCTTCATATAAATAAATATAGAACCCCGGAATATATCTTTCTGCGGATTGAGGAAAAATGACAGTTCGATCGAATATTTATATTCCTTTATATGTTAGATAAATCAGCTCATTTCATCAAAGTTCTAACCCAACTTTGTACTTTACTTCTATTCGTCATGCAAAGTTGTCAAACATGACATGGAAAAGAAAGAGCAGAACAACATCACAACCAACATTTTCAACAATGAGATACAGTAAAATAGAAAAAAGTAAAGGCTTATATAGCTAACACTTTCAAAATACAATGTACAGTTGAACTGATATCTAGTCCAACAATCAATTCTTCGACAAGCAAAAGAGTAGCAAGTATCATAAAGCATGACCACATGAATTATTTCCAAGACTACTAGTATCATGCATCGAGAAAATGGAGCAGTTGGAAAGAAGTTCTCTATGGGAAGCAAACGAGAGACTGAAAATTCCATTTGATGAGTAAGAAAAACAGTGATTTCTGATAGAGGCATGTAAAATGGAACAAGGGATATGAGGATCATCTGTAAACCAATAGTAGGGAAACAGCATTAAAGATTTGCCATGGAGGAGCAAGCCTGAAGAAAGTAATTGGGATTATTGGGTGGAGAAGGCAAGCAGGAGGATTCGGAAGACAAACACACCAGACAGCTCGCTGGAGGGAGACATCAAGTTGAGAGGAGTTAAACAAAGTGGTAGATTCTGAGATGGAACTAAGAGTGGGATTTGGGAACATTGCAGGTGCTAAGAGTAGACCGCTCAAAACAGCAACTTTCGCATCTCTCACAAAAGCTTGGAGTCAAAAAGCTGTGGCCATAAAGTGTTTAAGACAGTCTATTTGAAAGAGAAAAGCAAAATAAGAACGACAAATGTACTGTCTAAAGAAGACAGTTTACACAAGCTGGCTTAACTTTTCCAAGATGGTGGAATGATGTTGGAGAGACTAGTTAATACATTCCTTAGAAGACTAAAGAACTAGTAATCTGATAATTTAGATTCAGGTGTCAATAAACTATGTCATGAACTATGGACGATTAGTAGGAAGCCAGAAGAAAGGAACAAGAAAGAAGGGTCCTGGCATGGGATGTCATTTCCCGGGCAATGATCTGGACTAGAAGAGCTTCTGTAGAGGAACTAAGCATTCCTTCATGCAGGTCATCATATCTTGCTGCTTTTTCTTATCTTTAGGAGCATATATCAATTCCGACTTGTACACATGATTGGCTAACAAAAATAGAGAACACCATTCTTGTGTAGCTACAGGTTATTCTATTGTTCTTCCGAAAGGGGTTATGTTCGCTTTTTTTAATGCTCGAGAAATCCATCCGGGGCCAACCCTTAGACCCAACCACAACCCTTGAAACTCGGGATAATGGGCCCGCCCCTCTACCTTTCTCGACTTAAATGTTAGGCTTAGTTATGTCCTTTTTGCTAGTAATAAATCTATACGAATCAACTATTCCACAGTCTCAAACTTGTTGTGGTCAGCCATTTGAATCCTCCATACCCATTCTTCTATTCAGCCAGTTCCCAATACTAAATAAGTTCTCTTTTAGATAAATTAGGGGTTCTCTGAAACTAGATGTTCTCTAGATCTCACACTTAGCCTAAAAAGACATTCAAGTCTCTTACCATAATAATAAAAAACTTCATAATTAATCTCTTGAAATTAGTAATAAACATGTCGAGACAACGTTATTAGATGATTGCCGGAAGTTGCAAAAGTACGAGCTTCAAAATTAACACCTAAGCTCAAGAAGATCACCATATTTAAAGTGTCGGTTAACAGTAGATAAAGTAATGGAGGCTCTATGATGCAAAATAAGAAAAGAAAAGAAAAAGGCAAACACCAAGAGACATTAGCTCTTCCACACCAAATATAATGCCACTGAGCTGCCAAACCCAGTTTTTGACGAGCTACTGAACATAGTTTAGCTCTCAGAAAACATACTTTTAATGGCTATCCCACTGCTGACTTTTAAGCATGTGTTAACTGCTTATATAGCACGTTCACCCCACCTAATGGACAATGGTGTTACAATAGACAAGAAGAAGATACAAAAGCACATTCTAGGAAATCTAGACAAAATGAAGTGAAAAAGTTTGTCACAACATCCAATTGTATCTATATTTGTTTTAAAAAAACATTCTATTAGACCTATATATGCTTGGAGCATTTCAGGAGTTGGAATAACTCAATTTCCAGCACTTCCACCAGCTATCCTATTTAATCACATATTGGAGATGCAGCTCCTGCTACTTATTAAGCAACCTTCATTTAAAGATTGGAAAATACACCATAACTCATAACGACAGGAAGGTTATTCCACCTACCACTTTTTTTACCTTTATGATTTCAAATGCAAATTCCCTTGTTAAATTTTTCCCGCACATATATACAAGGGTCAGCAAGTAAGTTAACCCAAACAGTCACAGTGCAGACAAACTAACCCTTGAATTCCTCCCAGAGTAATTAATATACCACGCTTTCATTCTCAAACAAGAAAGCAATGATAATATAATGGAATTATCCACCATCAAAGGCAGCAATATTCACAAAAAACATTGTCCGCGAGACCCAAAACCAACAGAGGTCACAAAGATTGGCAGACTAAGAAAGGTCACATACCAAAAAGGGCAAACAATTCTCTCTCAATCCCAACTTAATTTCCTTTTCAGCTTATCAGGTCAATTAGGTCTTATTGGAGCTACATCGGGATGTTGATTCTTATGTCAAAATGATGAAAGAGTTCATTCCAAAAAATTAGGCAAAAATCAGTTCGTTTGACTCTTGAGAAGCAAACAGGAAATTAAATTGGTACAAGGTATATTAGGACATAAAATAACCATAACATAAATTAGATCAATAAAAATCTAGAGAATGCATAAAATCAGCAAAGACATAGCATACAAATTCCAAACCCTAGAAATGACGAATGAAAAAAAGAAAGAGAAAAAGGCACGTACCCATAAAGACAGCTAAAATAAGCGACATGTGGTTTATTTGAAAGAAGAAGATTGGGACTTTGAATAATAAGATGCGTAAGTGGGAGGAGAATATATCACGGCGGCAGCCATAGCTCCGGGGAACACTACATATTTAGCTATCAGCGCCACCTTCCTCACCAATGGCTCCCCCTTCATCAACGCCATTGCTTAATGGTTAACCCGTTTTTGATCAACACACACAGTTTTCTTCTATTGCGCTCTCTGATTTTTCGCAGCCCTAACCCCCGTGCTACAATCTGATCCCTATTTTATTTCTCAAATCCACGATCGGTTTAGAAATGATCCGACCCGATTCCAATCCACATGAGCCTGGTCTTAACTCCTTTTTTTTTTTTTTTTTTTTTTTTTTTT